>CAWUFW010011524.1:547500-608992 GCA_963921515.1 Calotriton arnoldi | reverse complement strand
TTGGGGGCATGGTGATGGGTGGTGATGGTGAGTGATGTGTGTGTTGGTGTGCAGGTGAGGGTGTGTGAGTGTGTGTTTTGCTGGGTGTATGTGAGGTAGGTATTTGTTGGTGTGCTGATGGTGTGTGGCTTGTGTGAGGGATGAGCTGTGGGTGTGTGGTTGCTTTCTCTTGGGTGCTGGCAGTGGAATGGCATTTGCAAAGGATCATGGTTGTGATTTGTGTCCTTTATATGGGTGGAGTTGTGGGTGTGTCTTTGTTCTCTGTCCCCACCCCCCAGTATTTATTGGCTTGGTAATTGCTTGTTTGGCCTTTTTTTGTGTGATTTTTCCTTTGTACTGTCTGTGTATGTTGGAAACGTTCTTGTGACCGAGTCGGACCCTGCATTTGTCTCGTACGGTCTTCTCCGTTTCGTTCACGCTGTGTTTGTGCAGTTTTCTATGCTGCGTACGCGTCGGTCGCGGTGTTTTGTGTTGCTTCGGCTCGGTTTTGTATGCGTGTCGGTCGTACGGCTTGGCCTCCGTCCGACTCGCTCGTGGTTTTCGCGCCTTGCATCGTACTTTGCGGTTTGGAGTTCGCGTGTACGTTTCGGTCGGATTTGTTCCGGGTGCGTGTCGGTCGGTTGGATTCGCGTGTTTTTCCGACCGGATTGCTGTTTTCCGTGCGGCTCGGTCGGTCGACTTGGGTTCGGTACGTGTCGGTCGGATTTTGCACGCCTTGCATCGTACTTGGCGTGTCGGGCGCCACAGGTACGTGTCGGTCGGTATAATTTCCGGATCCGAGTCGGTCGGTGCTTTTTCCGGCCCGAATCGGAATCGACCCCTTCGTGTCTTAGGCTTCAAATTTGAGGTCGTTATTTTCAGGATAAGTAAAGTGTCATGAGTCGGAAGAGTCTGAGGAACAGCTTATTTATTGCTCTGCTAACCGCATTTCCCCGTAATAGTTTTATTCGATATTAGATTTCCCTGTTGTCTGGCAATCCGATCGGTATTGCTGTGTTTGCACTTTGCTTTTATAATTTGCAATGTGGGAAGCGGGGTCAGGCGCTTGATAGGCTCTTAGATACGAATCACAATTATAACGGCCTTTCGACGCTCCAATCTCGTTCCGGGTGCAAGAGGATTTTTGGTGGCCCGGGTTGGACAGATCCATTGAGCATTATGTCAAGGACTGTTGCGCGTGTGTTTTGAGTGACAAGACACAGGTAACTCATCCCTCTCCTATTGATCCTATTGTTGTGAAGGATTCACCTTAGTGCAAACTAGCTTTTGACGTTGCGGGTCCTTTTGGTATCACTGGGAGTTCTCCCTTGTATGCACTAGTCTTGGTGGACTACATGTCCAAGTGGCCTGAGGTGAAGTTTGTGGAGTGTGTTAATTCCTCGTCCATCATTAATTTTTTCAAAGAAGTGTTCCTCCGAGAAGGGTATCCAGAGGAACTGGTGACTGATCATGGCACCCAGTTGGTTTCCTTGGAGATGCAAAATTTTCTTAGGGAACATGGCATCAAACACATTTTAACTTCTCTTTATCACCCCCGCAGCAATGGTCTTGTTGAACGCATGAATCGTGTTATTAAAGACCAATTGCAATTGGCTTTGGTAAACGGTTTGCACTGGAGAATGGCCATTGCTGACATGCTGTAAGAATTTTACCTGAGTTTCCACAGGAACGTCACGGAATTTGAAGCATGGTCCACCACTTCTCCCTATCACCTATTGCGCCTGACCACGTCTAGGCTACAATGGTAATCAGGGGAAGAAGGGAAACAAAACAAGGAAAGAAGGGGAAGAGATCCTCTGTCGCCACCCAGTAGCCACAGGATGTCGTCAGAGTAAAGCAAAAGGCTGCAGATAGGAGGGAATCATTAAACACATGAGACAATAGAATAACACATTCTTTTGTATGAATCTTTGTTATTTTCTTTCCTCTACCTTATTATTCCCTTCTTCTTTTACTGGTTAGACAGGTGAACAATATAGTGTGAAACATGTGTCGGGTGCTAGAAAAACAATGATACATGTATTAATAAAGAATAAATCATGGGAGAAGGAATCACTGTAATAGGTAAGTAGTATCCTATGCCCACCTATGAACCAGATGTGGTCTTGTAGTAATGTATAACAAACTGTCAAAGCAGGATTCAATAAATAACAAAAGGTATCCTTAACTTCAGGTATTTGTACCCTCTCTTTTCTCTCTTAATTGCCCCAAGTAAAGGGAAGGATGCCCACAACGCCCGAGCACAGAATCAGGCAAACGAGAGGTATAGCCACTAAAACAAGGAACATAAAGGGGCAGCGCAACGCGCTGTTACCGTAACCACGATAACTCGGTTGTGGTCTGGAACTTAAGTATGGTCCGCAACTTCTCCCAACCACCTATTGCGCTTGACAGCGTCTAAGCAACAATGGTAATCCGGGGAAGAAAGGAAAAAAAAAAAAGGAAAGAAGGGGAGACAATCCCTCATCGCAAACCAATCACCACAAGATGTCGTCAAGGAAAAACGTCAAGGCAAAACATAAGGCTGTAGAGAAGAGGGAACATACATTAAGAGACAAAAATTTCACACCTGTTTATAAATGAGTCTATGTTCACTCTTCTTTTACCTAAATGTTCCCTTCTTCTGTTACTGGGTAAATAAAGGAAAGGTGCAGTACAACAGCATCTGTCTAAAGCTGTGAAATAAAAAGGAATGTATTTAGAAATGACGGGGTCTGTTGGAGAGAGGCTACTTTATGTTGAAGAAGTGTAACTTGCCCACCTATGCAATAGACGTGGACTGTAACACTGTGAGGAGGGTAAGTTATTATGCAAAACAGGTAACCTTATCTTCAGGTGGTAATATCTCACTACTTCCTTATAGATAATCCCAGGTAAACCAGAAGGAGAAGTTCTCCGCAATGCCCCGAGCACCCAGATCAGGTAAGTGAGAGGTACATGTAAAAACACAGAAAACAAAGTGCAGCGCAAAGCGCTGTTACCGTAACCACGGTCTTGTAAGCAGCAATGTCTTTTTCTCCCCGATTTTCGTAGGAATTACAGGAAACGAGCTGACGGAGGCGCCGAGGAGAGGACGACCCGACTGGAACGTGCAACGCGCAATCCCGACGAAGATGTGAGGGGCGCGACGAACCGGAAGTGACTCGGTAGGCAAGCGAGTTCTAAGAGCTGGAACGCGAAGCGCAGTTACACGAGGAAGGCCGGGCTTTGAGCTTGCCTGACGCATCCTCGCGCATGCGCGTCTTCAGCTGGTAGCCATCTTTGTAGTCTTTTGGTTCAGTCTTGGTGGATCACGGCTCGGCAACCGTGACAGTACACCCCCCCCACATTCCCCCCTACCGGCTTGGGTTTATCAGGATGCTGTCTGTGAAATGATCGTAACAAGCGAGGGGCGTGAACCTGGCTAGCTGGTTCCCAAGTTCGTTCCTCAATACCATAACCTTTCCAGTGTATAAGATACTGGAGCCTGCTTCTCACTCTATGTGAATCAACAATAGCTTCAACCTCATATTCAGGCTCATCATCCACTAGTATAGGATCAGGGACATCAGGAAGCCGTGTACCCGGTATCACTGGTTTCAGAAGGGAAACATGGAACACCGGATGGATCTTCATGGAGGCGGGCAGGTCCAGCTTCACCGCCACAGGATTTACTACCTTACATATCTTATATGGGCCTATGTACTTGGGCTTGAATTTGCAAGACCCTCTCAAGGTCAGGTTTTTTGATGACAACCACACCTCGTCCCCCTGTTTGTAGTCTGGCTCTGGGCGTCTGTGAGCATCTGCCCCTTTCTTATAACTAGCCTTGGCCTTATCTTGATTCACTAGTGTGGTCTTGTGTATGTCTCGTAAAGTTTGCACCAGGTCTACCACTGCTGGAGAAGAACAGGAAGAGAACTGAGGAATAGGCAAAGTCCGTTGGTGATAACCGTAAGTGCAGTAGAAAGGTGTGTGAGCAGTGGAATAAGTGGTAACTGTTGTTATAGTGAGAATTTCAGCTATCCATACTAACTCGTCCCATTCAACAAGAGAGTGTAAGATCTGACATCTGACGTATTGTTCAAAACACTGGTTCACCCTCTCTGTCTGTCCATCTGTCTGTGGGTGGTGACTGGAGGACAGACGCACAACTATTTGCAATAAGGCACACGACCCTCTCCAGAATTTAGAAATGAACTGGGCCCCCCTATCAGATACCAGCACAGATGGGAGCCTGTGTAACCGCACCACTTGTTGAAGAAATACGGAGGCTAATCTTTGTGATGTGGGGAGACTAGACATGGGGATGAAGTGAGCCAGTTTAGTAAACATGTCTACCACCACTAAGAGGGTGGTGTTTCCCCTTGTTGTGCGTGGCAATTCCACTATGAAGCCTAAAGATATGGTATGCCAGGGACAAGGGGGCGTAGGCAAAGGCTGTAACAATCCTGCCGGGCTTTGGTGAGAGTCCTTCCCCTGGGCACACACATAACATGTCTGAATGAACTGTTTTGTATCCTTTCCCATAGCGGGCCACCAAAAGTATCTCCTTAGGGATTCTAGGGTCTTCTTGTATCCAGGATGTCCTGCAAGAGGATGTGTATGACACCATTCCAGGGCTTGTAATCTTAACTCTTGAGTGGGGAGTACTAAGCCACCCTGAACATAGGATAAGTCATGCTCTATAGTAATCTCTTGTGTACCCACTGTCTCTTCCATAACTGAGGCTTCTTGAGCCTCCTTGATCTGTTTTACGAAGTCTTCATCAGAACACAGGGCTCCAATTATCTTTTCTCTGGCTATAATAGGAGGTGGTTCATCTAAGACTTCTATAGGTTCATAACCGAAATGGGACAAAGCATCTGCTTTCCCGTTCTTTTTTCCTGCCTGGAACTGTATAACAAAGTCATAGTCGCTAAAAAACTGAGTCCATCTTAATTGCCGCATGGATAGTGCTCTTGCGGATTTCAAGAATTGCAGATTGCGATGGTCCGTTAGAACCGTTACTGTATGATTAGCTCCCAATAGATACTGCCTCCACTCTTCAAAGACTCTCTTTATGGCCAGTAATTCCTTGTCTCCTACTGGGTAATTTGTTTCAGCTGGCGTCAACTTGCGTGAATAATATGCCACCGGATGTAGCACTCCTGTTTTGCGATCTGCCTGAGAAAGGACCGCCCCAACTGCCACTTGGGAAGCGTCTGCCTCAACCACATAAGGACAAGAAGGATCAGGATGTCGAAGTATGGGTGCTTGTGTGAAGGCCTTCTTTAGTTTGCTAAAGGCTTCTTCTGCCTCAGGAGTCCCATGAAACATCATCCCTTTTTTCAACAGTTTGGTGATTGGAGAAGCAAGGTCGGAAAAATTGCAGATAAAACACCTATAAAAATTGGCGAAGCCAAGAAAATTCTGTGTTTCTTTTACAGTTCGTGGCGCTTGCCAACGATGGATGGCTTCTACTTTCTGTGGATCCATACCAAGTCCCTGTGGGGAGATAACGAATCTCAGGAAGCTTACTTGTTGTGCATGAAAGTGGCATTTCTCCAATTTGCAGTACAAATGGTTGTTTTGTAACCGTTCTAAGACTCTTTTTACATGGATTTCATGTTCGTGCAAGGACGGGAAATATATTAAGAGGTCATCTATATAAGCTATGACATATTTATCCAGCATATCCTTCAGTACCTCATTGATAAAAAACTGAAAGGCCGAAGGGGCATTACAAAGCCCAAAGGGCATCACTAAATATTCATACAATCCATATTTAGTACAAAAAGCCGTTTTCCACTCGTCTCCCTCCTTGATGCGCACAAGGTGGTATGCCCCACGTAGATCTATCTTGGTGAATACTCGCACATCTTTGATCTGATCAAGAAGGGAGGAAATCAGTGGCAAAGGATACGTGTTCTTAATGGTAATCATATTCAGTGCCCTGTAATCAATGCAGCATCTTAGACCCCCCCCTCTCTCTTCGGTATAAAGAAGAGAGAAGATGAAGCAGGGGACCTGGAAGGACGGATGAACCCTATTCTCAGCATTTCGTCCAGTTACTCTCGCAAATATACGTTCTCCTTTTCCGTTAAGGAATATACTCTGCTACAGGGTATGCGAGCTCCCGGTTGCAGATCAATTCTGCAGTCATATACTCTGTGTGGGGGAAGGCTAGTGGCTTGTTCTACATCAAATACGGTCTTGTAGTTCTGATAGACTGAAGGTAGCGTGCCTTCATCTGTGATAGTAAAAAAAATACTGTTCGTAGGATTGTTTGAGTCCGAAAGACCATGGTCTCTACATAAGTCGTGATTGAAGGTAATTGTCATTGTTTTCCAATCTATAAAAGGACTATGCTGACATAACCATGGTATCCCTAAAATGGCTGGGAATTGAGGAGACTGTATGAGATCAAAGGATATGTTTTCCTGATGTTTCTGTTCGATAACTAACGTCAGCTCTATAGTTGTGTGTGTGATGGGCCCAGACTTCAGAGCGCTACCATCTATAGTCGTAACCTCTTCCCAAGTAGATTTAGACATCTGAGGGATCTTCCATTGTTGCGCCCAGTGTGCATCCATAAAATTTCCCGAGGCACCGGAGTCTATCATTATCTGCAGCTCGACTACTTGGTGTTCCCACAGTAAGCGAGAGGAGAGAAGGAAGTGACGTGGCTTACATACCATTACATCTAAGGATGAGACAATCAGTCCTGAATTACCCGAAGTCCTGGTCTCTGGAGACTTCGGGCTAGCTAGTTTTCCGAACGCCTCTGCTTAGGTTTTACGGGGCACTCCCTAAGAAAGTGCCCTTGTTTACCGCAGTACAAGCACAGTTTCTTATCCCTTCGTCTTTGTCTTTCCTCTTCACTGAGGGGTCCTCTTATGCTCCCTATTTGCATAGGCTCGGGTTCTTCCACAGTTTTTTCGAGTTCAGGTTTCCTTTCACGATAAGCAACCCATTTACCTTCTGACCTGCCTCTTTCTCTCTTACGTTCACTGATTCTATGATCTAACTTAACCACCAAGTCAATCAGAGCTGTGCATGATTCGGGAGGGTCAACCACTTGTGCCAGTGCATCTTTTAGGTCGTCTCTCAACCCCTTATAAAATAAAGCACTACGTTTTTCCTCGGGCCACCCGGCTTCTGCTACTAACCTATAAAACGTGGAGATGTACGTGGTTAAATCCTTAGTCCCCTGTTTTAATGTCAGTTATTCAGTATCTGCTGAGTGAGTGAAGGTGTGTCTATCAAACAGTTTTCTGAGTTCTTGCTTAAATGCATTATAATCTTGTAGCAATGGATCATTCCTCTCTATCAAGGGTATGGTCCAATTAGCTGCAGACCCCCGAGATAGGAAATGACAAAAGCCACCTTAGCTTGGTCTGTAGGAAAGCAAGGGGCCTTGCACATGAAATGAAGCTGACACTGACTAATAAAGGCCGCAAATTTAGCGGTGTCTCCTAAAAAGCGTTCAGGGGGCGCCAAAGGTATAGACGGAGGGGCCGTCACCTGTATCACTGGACTATGTGTGCTAGAACTAGAAGTCCCTACATTGGTGTCAGTTCTTCTTTCTCGCTGTAAAGTATCTACCCTAGCGGATAGGGATTGAGTTTCGGCCTGCAGATTCCCTAACATGTGAGCTAAGTCAGCTAGGGTTACCTGGCTAAGCTCCATGGCGTTCGGGCGGAAAGAAAAGCTATTCATTTTGGGCTTCGCGTTCTGTCAGGATCTCACCTGTGTTTCCGCGGGAACGTCATGGAACTCAAGTATGGTCTGCAACTTCTCCCAACCACCTATTGCGCTTGACAGCGTCTAAGCAACAATGGTAATCCGGGGAAGAAGGGAAACAAAACAAGGAAAGAAGGGGAGACAATCCCTCATCGCAAACCAATCACCACAAGATGTCGTCAAGGAAAAACGTCAAGGCAAAACATAAGGCTGTAGAGAAGAGGGAACATACATTAAGAGACAAAAATGACACACCAGTTTATAAATGAGTCTATGTTCACTCTTCTTTTACCTAAATGTTCCTTTCTTCTGTTACTGGGTAAATAAAGGAAAGGTGCAGTACAACAGCATCTATCTAAAGCTGTGAAATAAAAAGGAATGTATTTAGAAATGACGGGGTCTGTTGGAGAGAGGCTACTTTATGTTGAAGAAGTGTAACTTGCCCACCTATGCAATAGACGTGGACTGTAACACTGTGAGGAGGGTAAATTATTATGCAAAAAAGGTAACCTTATCTTCAGGTGGTAATATCTCACTACTTCCTTATAGGTAATCCCAGGTAATCCAGAAGGAGAAGTTCTCCGCAATGCCCCGAGCACCCAGATCAGGTAAGTGAGAGGTACATGTAAAAACACAGAAAACATAAAGTGCAGCGCAAAGCGCTGTTACCGTAACCACGGTCTTATAAGCAGCAATGTCTTTTTCTCCCCGATTTTCGTAGGAATTACAGGAAATGAGCTGACGGAGGCGCCGAGGAGAGGACGACCCGACTGGAACGTGCAACGCGCAATCCCGACGAAGATGTGAGGGGGCGTGACGAACCGGAAGTGACTCGGTAGGCAAGCGAGTTCTAAAGCTGGAACGCGAAGCGCAGTTACACGAGGAAGGCCGGGCTTTGAGCTTGCCTGACGCATCCTCGCGCATGCGCGTCTTCGGCTGGTAGCCATCTTTGTAGTCTTTTGGTTCCGTCTTGGTGGATCACGGCTCGGCAACTGTGACCGAGAGTTGTGAATAACAAAATGCGTCGTTTGATGAATCCTAGCGTAATTTTCAAACCTATTTTGCCACTCACTTCAGCTGCTGTGTTGAATGTTTTGGGTAATCCATCAAGCGGGGGCCAAGAAATGTTTTAATTTACATAAGAACTTTAGACACAGCTACAGACCGAACTGCTGAATGGAATTAAACCAAATTTGGCAGCAAGGTAGCTGTTGGTTCAGAAATCACCCTTTTTGTTAATTGGTGTAAATCCATTCAGTAGTTGCAGAGCTATTAACCAAAAGCCTTCAGGCCCCCGCTGTCCCCAACATATGCAAGTGGATGTCCTGGGGGACCAGGGTACCCACAATAGAGGTCAGGCCCCAGGGAATCGGTCCCCTGGGCTGAAATTGCCCTGTGAGGGGGACACGCACCCCCCCTTTTTTTTACTTTTTTTTTTATTTTAAAGGCTGGGCCCCCGGGGTTGAGGTCGAGCAGCCCCCTGCTTTTAATTTAATTTTTTTTAAAAAGGAAAAGCCTGGGCACTGGGGGATAGGGTCCCTGGGGCCAAAATCAGACCGGGAGGGAGGCTGTTCAGCCCCCTGCCTTTAATTTGAAAAAAAAGGAAAAGAAAATGGTTACAGAGAGGTTATAGTTTGGAAACTGAACATTAAAAAACCTTAGAAATTCACTGGAAATGCGAAAGTTAATTTTTTTGAAAAAGTAATGGAAGGGGTGTTTTAGTGCCTGAATGGGTGTATGAGTGGCTTTGTAGGTGGATAAGTGAGTGTGCGAGTAGCTGTCTGGGTGAACGTGTGGCTGTGTGAGAGGCTGCATGGGTGAGTGACTGGTTGTATGAGTAGCTGTGTATGTGAGTGAATGGTTGTGTGAGTGGCTGTAAGAGTGAGTCAGTGGGAGTGAGTGGCTCTATGGATTAGTGAGTGGTTGTGTGAGTAGTTGCATGGGTCTATGAATGGGTATGTGAGTGAATGTGTGGGTGTGTGAGTAGCTTTATGAGGTGGTTGTATGGGGTGTGAGAGGATGTGTGAGTGGTTCTGTAGATGATATCATCAGTGATGTCATTGGTGATGTCATCAGTGATGTCATTGGTGATGTCATTAGTAATGTCATGAGTGATGTTACTTACCATGTCATGAGTGACATAATATGTTAGGTCAAATTTCATTGGTTTTGTACGAGTGAACTTTGAGCATAACTATAACTTCCCTGTAACCTTTAGTTTTTTTCAGTGAATTTCTAACATTTTACAATTCTATTTCCTAACTATAACGTCCCTGTAACCTTTTTTTAGCTAATTTCTAAGCTTTTTTAATGTTATTTGCTAACTGTAACGTTCCTGCAACCTTTGTTTTTTTTAGTGGATTTCTAAGGTTTTTTTAATTTTATTTCCTAATTGTAATCTGTAACTTTTTAGAGTGAGTGTGTGAGTGAGTGAATGAGTGTCTCAGTGTGTGTGTTTGTCAGTGCATGAGTGTTTCAATGGGCGTGTGAGTGGGTATATGAGAGAGGCTTCATAAGTGTCTCATTGGATGTGTGAGTGGGTGCATGAGTGTCTGAGTGGGTATCGGAATTGGGAGTGGCTTCATAGGTGTCTCACTGGGTGTGTTAGTGGGTGCATTAGTGTCTGAGTGGGTCTGTGAGTGGGTGTGAGAGTGTCTGAGTAGGTTTGCGAGTGCCTTCATGAGGGTACAATTCAGTCAGTGAGTGAATGCATCAGTGTCTGAGTGGGTCTGTGAGTTGATGTGTGACCCTCTGAGTGGGTATGTTAGTCAGCATGTGGGTCTCTGAGTAGGTGTGAGTAGGAATGAGAGAGTATGAGTTGTTCTTTAAGTGGGTGCTTGAGTGTCTGAGTAGGTCTGTGAGTGGGTCCATGAGTGTCTGAATGGGTCTATGATGGGTGTGAGAGTGTCTGAGTGGGTTTGCGAGTGCCTCCATGAGTGTATGAGTCAGACTGTGAGTGAGTGCATCAGTGTCTGAGTGGGTCTCTAAGTGGGTGTGTGAGTCTCTGAGTAGATGTGTGAGTTGGTGCATGAGTCTCTCAGTAGGTCTGTGGCTGGCTATGAGATTGTCTGAGATTTTCTGTGAGTGGGTGCATGAGTAGGTTTGTTAGTGGATATGAGAGTGTCTGAGTGCGTCTATGAGTGGATGCATGAGTGTCTGAGTGAGTCTATGAGTGCATGTGACAGTATCTGAGAAGGTCTGTGAATGGATGTATGAGTCTCTGTGTAGGTCTGTGAGTCGGTGCTTGAGTCTCTGAGTAGATCATTGAGTGGGTGTGAGAGAGTATGAGTGGTTCTGTTAGTGGGGGCATGAGAGTCTGAGTAGATCTGTGAGTGGGTGTATGTGTGAGGGTGGGTCTGTGAGTGGGCACATGAGTTTCTGAATGAGTCTGTGAGGGGCTGTGAGAGTGTCTGAGTGGTTCTGTAAGTGGGTGCATGAGTGTTTGAGTGGGTTTGTGAGTGGGTACTAGAGTGTCTGAGTGCATCTGTCAGTGGGTGCATGAGTGTCTGAGTGGGTCTATCAGTATGTGTGAGAGTTTCTTATTAGGTCTGTGAGTGAGTGCATGAGTGTGTTTGTGAGTGGTTGTGTGAGTGTCTGTGTGGGTCTGTGAGTGGGTGTATCAGTGTCTGAGTGGCTCTCTCAGTGAGTGTGTGAGTGCCTGAGTATATGAATGGGTATCTAAGTATCTGTGTGGGTGTGTCAGTAGCTGTATCAGTGACTGAGGCCACAACGAAACTGCACCTGCCCCTTTATCCAAAAGAGTCCACAGTTTTGCACAAAATATCCACCCAAGTGGAGTACTTTCTACTGGTTAATTACTAAGTGCTACCTCCTTGGGTAAATGTCCAGTACATATTCTACACTACAGCTGTGTAATGGTGCACAAGGAAATGTCACCAGTGGCCTTCTTTGTGTTTTGGCAATGGGATTGTTCCTTGTGTGTCTTTATCCAGACATTTGTGATAACATGTATCTTCATATAAAGAAGACGACAAGAGTACAAAGAGATAAATCTCCACCAAACAAGGGCCCTTCTTAAGTATATGAAGTAACTGCTTCTTTGTTTGGTGGAGATGAGCTCATATTCCTCGACATAAAGAACGAGTCACTAAAATTTGCAAGGAACGAGCTGGGGCCTCTTCTTAAGCTGTTCATCATCATGGCAAATGGCGGGAAGACCTTTGCATACTACTAAGGTGGCAGGGCCAAAAAGGCATAGCTTCCAAGTGATTTTGCACATTTGAACACTCGTAGTAATTTAAAGGGAGAACCATGGACTCTGCTCTTACCTGGTAAGGACAAGAAAGAACCCACTCTTCGCAGTTACTACAGATTGTGCTACAGTAAATCAATGATGCATTCACCTCAACTAAGCATTTCAGATCATCTTTCAATGTGGAATTACCAAGATAACACACTTGCTTTGCCTTCATCAAGCCCAGGAGGTCAGGATCATTTTTCCTTTACAGAAGTGGAGCTTCAACTGGGGCACTTGCTATGTTTATAATTCTAAGTGCTTCCCATTTAAGTTTAATTTCTGTGAAATGAGCATCAGGCCCAGAACGGACAAGCCAAAAGTTAATGGGAGAGGGGGCATATTTCGGTCCCAGGCAAATTTCGGGTCCAGGGAACCCATCCCCCGGGCCCGGCCAAGAATGAATGGGGGAGGGGGGCCTCGCAGCCCCTGGGCCGATTTCGGCCCTTGGGACCCCATCTCCCAGGGCCCAGCCAAGAATTATTGGGGAGGGAGGATGCACAGCTCCCCTCCCCGTGCCCAGAATGGTCCCACCAAAAGTTAATGGGGGAGGCTATGTGTCCCCCTGGGCCGAATTCAGCCCCAGGGACCCATCCCCTGGGGTCCAACCAAGAATTTCTGGGGAGGGGGCCACACAGCCCCCCTCCCCAGGCCCAGATTGGCTCTGCCAAAACTTAATGGGGAGGGGGGGTCACGCTGCCCCCTGGGCAGATTTCGGCCCCAGGGACCCATCCCCTGGGGTCCAACCAAGAATTAATGGGGAGTGGAGCCTTGCAGCTCCCGCCAAGTGAACATAAGCACCTATCTCCCAAGGGTGGGCCGCTTGGGAGATAGCAGGAGCCAGCCCTGAGAAGTGGCGGTCCTCAGGGCCATTAATGGCTTCAGGAGGGGGGCAGCGCAGGCCACCTCCCAGTTTTTAATATGTATTTGGCCCTGGGGAGGTGTTGGCCCTAGGGGTTCTGCACAGCCCCCGCATCATTATTTATCCCCTGGGAGGTGGTGGTCCCTGGGGCTCAATGAGCCCAATGGAGGGGAGTCCACGCGACCCCCCTCCCATATTTAAATAAAACACCCGGGAGGTGGTGGTCCCCAGAGCTAAAAAGAGCACTAGGAGGGGGGCCCTGTGCACCCCCTCCTTTTTTTAAATTAAATACCCTCATGCCCCGGGACCTGGCCCACCTGGGGGCTAAAGTGAAAACAAGTGCAGGAGACCGTGCTTGGTTTTTTTGGTAACTTATGCCATGAATTCGCGAATCCATCTTTGTTTTCACCCCAAAGTTTCTTGTAAAATGGTTTTTGGCTCTGTGGGGTCCCTGGGGGACACCATCACTAAGCCTAGTGGATCAGGATATTCCTACCCTGCCTCTTCTCTTTTTTTTTAGCTTTTGGCTTGGGACTCGGCTGAATCCGAGGCTAACAATACTTCCTGGTTGAAATGTTGTCAGCCAATCAGATCTCTGCACGAGATCGAGAAGATTCGCGGAGGGCTTGCGTCCCTAGATATAATAACTTGTTTTTCTAACTCTAAAACTACTAAATGGATTTACACCAAATAACATGAAGCACTTTTTCTGGACCAAGAGCTAGCTTTCTGCCAAATTTGGTGGAATTCCACCCAGAAGTTCGGGCAGCAGTTGTGTTCAAAATCCCTAAGGGAATTAACATGGGAAATGCACTTTTTTTGACCACCCCTTTGTCTCTGCCCCCACTTGACAGATCACCCTGAATCGTTCCATGCACAACATGACGGAGTAGAGCACTTTTTCTAGAAAGTTTTGTGAAGATTCGTTAACTGGCGCCAAAGATATATGCAAGTCAAATAACACCTTTCCTATGAAAACTAAGGCCTAACTATTACTATCTACTGGCGACCACCAGTAGGTAATATATACCTTTCAATGCACTGCTTGTACTCTCACATATTACATCACATGTTCAGTGACTCAATTGATAACATCCCTAATGACAAGGGCATAAGCTATAGTTGCTTGAGATAACTATAATCAGTGAATTTCAGTGGTTTTGTTAGTTTAAAATGGTATGTTTTAACTGACATTTCACTTTAACCTTTGTTTATGTCGGTGAAATTCTATGGTTTTATTAAGGTAAAGTAAGATGTCCATCACCGTGTGCAGCGTGGGTTTGGGGCCAGGCCCTGCACCCAACTCCCCATGGGCACTCAACCTCCCACTGCGTATGGACTTTGGCTCAACACCCACAGGTGCCTGATCCTGTGCAGTGCCATGTGTTGGCCGTAGGCGGCGTGGGGGTTGGCGCCGTTCCCCCACCAGCACACGTGCAAAACATGGGGTTGGTCGCAGGGCCTGTCCTGCTGCCAGGCCCTTCTTCCATCCCCAACAGGCATTCACAGGCGACTATGTGATGTAGTACTATAAAACGTGTAAGTTCAAGTAAGACAGACCTGCTGACTGTGTGAAAGGGCCAGAACAGCAACAGTTTGTTTTCAGACCACAAAATGAAACACTAGAATCCACCACAACCTCCAGCTGAAGAGCATGCAGCTCCAGCTCAGAGATTCAATGACCCAGGAGACTTATGGTATTCTTTTTAATGTTTCTGGGTGTCTGCTGCACTTCCTGCAGCCCTCACAATAAAAAATAATTGGTGGTACCCCATATAATTGCAAAAAGCCTCAGGGCATTATGAGGCACTCCTTACATTGAGTAGGGAATAATAAATGCATGGCTCATGCTGCTCATTATTTTGTGTGTATTTTTTAAGTAGGTGCCCCGCTAGCCCACCTGGGATACCAACAACATGTCCAAATGTTGAGGGCTACAGAGGGAGCCCTGAGGTCCCTGCATACCCAGCCAGGACTCATAACAGGTGCCGGCAGAAACTGGCTATTGTTTTTTAGAAAAGTGGATGCCTAGTTCCCACCCAGGGCACCAACAACATACCCAAATGTTATGAGCCATGGGAAGAGCCTCAAGGACCCACAGCCTCCCCAGCTCGCCATCCACCATCCATCTTGTTTGTGGTAGAAGCCGCTTCATTTTATTGCTCCTGTCTGGTCAGGAGCAACTTATTTCTGTGCTTTCACCCAGATGGGTGCAAAGTTGTGTTCCCTGTCTTGAACAGTGTGGGCACAGAATAAAGTTTATATTTCATGACTCACTCTCCAGGGCAGGGAACACAGCAGTGTCCCAGTGGAGAGGTCCCCAGGACACTGCAGCAGTCATCAAGCCCCAGGGATGGGATCCTGGGGGTGGATGTATGGCTTGGGGAGAGAGACAACATGTCACCCTCCCCAAAATTGAAATCACAGTCCCAGAGGATAGGATCCCCGATGCCATCATGAGGCCAAGGGAGGGGGCCGCATGCCCTCCTCCCCTAAAATAACAATTAGCCCCGGGGTCTCAAAAGGTCTCAGGGCGGGTGGCCGTGCACCCTGTCCCAATTTAAAATAAGCAGCTTCAGAGGTTGGGGTCCCCAGCTCCTAAAGTAGGCTCAGGGAGAGGGCAGCTCGTGTCCCCTCCCTATTTAATGAAAAGCTGCAATTAGGGATGGGGTCCCTGGAGCCTAAAAAAGGAATAGGGAGGGGACTGCAAATTCGTTCCCCTAAAAAGATAAAAGCAACGTACCCCGGGGCATATTTATCTGCAGTGCAGTTAAAAAAAATGTTTTGGCCCTGGTTATCCCTACACTGCCTACTATATATTTTGTTTCTTTTTTTTCAGGACAGGGTACTGTGTCCCTGAGTCGTACAATGGGTGACATCACATCTTTGTGATGGCAGCACTCTATATATATTCATTGGAAAAACAAAGGTTAAAGTGACAGTATATCTAGGTATGAAAAAACTCCTTAAGTCACATAAAAGAACATCAGAAGTGCACTGAAAAAAAAGATTCAAGTGAAAGATTCAAGTGAGGGTATTATAATTAGGTGGCAAAGTCACATACAACTTAGCATTTAGAAACTGAAAAGCAACTAAAACTTGCCAGTTGTTTTTCAATGAGGTAACTATAACTTGCGCCCCTGCCATGCTTTGCTTATGACTTCAGATATGACATCACTCTTCACATGTTAAATTGCATCATTGATAACATTACTCATTACATCATCCATTGACTGTGATGGTTTGCAAAAAGCTTTTCATACTGGAAGGTATTGAGAGAGCTACACCTAGACCCAATTTTCTATCCCATCTGTAGTGTTGGTGTGACATTTGTCAACATGCAGGACATGAAGCATATTTATAAAATCACCCACTTTTTGTAGATATGAATGCTCTTTTTTACTGGTTTTCAGGTGTGTAAGAAATATAATGTCTTTGTAGACATCAATAGAACAGCAATTTATATAAGAGTAAATTTACACATGTAATTTACTCACAAGTGTAAGATACGTTTATGAGTAGCCCTGGTAATATCTCTGTAGGCATTAATGTGCTTCATTGAGTACTGTTGTACCTTGAGTACTGTTCAAAAGACTGTTTCATGATTACCTTAATGAGTGCATCTGTTAAAATACCTAATCTGACTTTGAATTTTAAGTCAAAGGCTTCACACAAATGCATTAGCCACTGATATAGCATGCACAACCAGGTTCTATGCAGAAATCTCTGTAATTTGTAAAAATACCCTACACAAATTCCTGGAATGAGCAGAATGGCATACTGCATTAGAACAACATGTGCAATCGTACCGCGACTTGAACAGTTTGTGAGCCACCCATACATTATTCATTTTTCAACAATGTTTAATGTCTCAGAATTTTCACTGAACCTCTGGAAATAAATATCCCCAGCTCTTAAATCTCCAGTTTATATAGAGATTGTTGATAGCACTACATGACGAAGCTTTAATAGCAGCATGTGCACAGAAATCGATGATGTATTGTTAGGATAAACTTTAGTTTTTCTTTCATATTTTGGTAGTAAATCTTTGATTTAAACTACATCTTATTTGTAACATACACCTGCAACTCACACTAGTTGCGCTCAGTTTGTACCTTGTTTAAATAAAGCACTGTTTGCCCTTAAGCCTTTACTGATAGCTAAACTGCGACCATATAACTTTACCATACTGAAAAAGACTTGTCACCAGTACTACACTATTTCTGTTTCATGCATGCACATATAGTTACTCTAAGCTGTACGTTTGTGGGCCCTTCACTACCTACTTTGCTTTCTAAAATGATCTTGCAGTTAATAGAGTAATTTGAGGAGCGGTAGCTTGGATGATGTCATCAGTGATATCCTCAGTGATGTCATCAATGATGCCATTTGAGTTGTACTCAGTGATATCATCAATGATATCATTTAACATGTCATGAGTGATGTAATATGTGAGATCATTAGCAGTGCATGGCAGGGGTGCAAGTTATAGGTAGCTAGCTGAACTATAACTGGTGAATTTCTGTGTTTTTTAGTTTTTTTTAAATGCTACATTGTGTGCAACTTCATCACCTAATTATAAAGTCAGTTTAACCTTTGGATATTTCAGTGAATTTCAGTTTTTTTCCTCAACATGAGCTAAAATCTTATTTTCATACCTAACTATAATGTCACTTTAACCTTTGCTTTTTCAGTCTGTTTTTTTTAATCATAATCAACAAATTTCCCTGCCACATACAGCCTCTACCCGTGCCCAGCATTAGAGTTGGCTTCAAGGTCCGCTGTATGGACAGGCCCATGTTTTCAACCCCCATGTCAGCAGCAAACCGACCGCTGTCTTCGAATGCAATATCACCTCTTCTGCACACACACTGTGGTTGTGTCTAATCATGAAGATTGGATACATATAGTAATTTTTGTGTGTGTTTTTCAGGGCTGTAGCCATGGTGGAACATTTGAGTGCCGGGCCAGCCCATAATAATCTTTTCCCTTCCCCCAAATGACTGAGGCAGCTGGTACAGTATAGAGGTGTAGGAGTTCAGAAGGTGAATGAGCAATAAAAATGTCTTTAAATTTTGTTTTTATCTTGTTACATTTTAAGTGTGTTACAAGACAGGTCAAATGTCAGGCTATGTCTTCCGACAAACTGCTGCTTATTCTATTAACGTAAAGATGTTGTTTACATTTCTTTCTTTGACTGCAGAGTGAGAGGATTTTGTAAAGGGTACTATATGACTATTTCTCTGGGGTTTAGACAGAGCCACTGGAATTATGTGGCAAAGGAAGTCTGAATTATGTGGCAATGTTGACTAAATTATGTGGCAAGAAAACTCAAATTATGCAGCTTAATGCAGAAACATTTTGTGATAGCATCACTTCATTCTTTTGTCATTTGTACACATGTGAGCACTACCTGGGCAAAGATTTCACTTCATTAGTACCAGTTCCACATCCAAATACAGCTGTAATTAGCTGAAAGGTGGTCAGTCAACCTTTACGAAGGACATTCCACTGCACAGCAGCACGTGTTGCAGCATTTTTAGTAACTTTTGATCTGTGTGAGCTAGAAACAAATTTTCTTTTTGCTAAAATCTACAGATTATGCTGCATATGATCGATTATATGACAACTGTGGCAAATCCATAATTATGCAGAAAATGCCACAGCTATAGAATTGCTTCATTCCAGTGGTTTGTGTACAGGAAATGTGAAAAGAAAAATTGTTGGATGTCAATCTGTTTCGAATTCACACAAAAATGTAATACCTGTAAATGAACAGTACAAATATTTCAACATATACCAGCAGATATGAAAGCACAAATGAACCTCATTTTGTTTTATAATTCGGCAGTGTGATGGAAACAAAGATTTTGAAAGGATCAAAACAAATCTTGGCTATGCACAAATGATCAATATTGTATTGGATTGGATTGCATTTTTGTATAGTGCTTACTACCCCTATGTGTGGCACTGAAGCGCTTAATTACATGGGCAGCTAATTATGCCATGTAGGCTGGTGTGGTGTTATGAGATGTAGCGCTTAGTAGTGTGGTTTGATGATGAGGTGTGAGAGACACAGATGCAGAGTTTAGGGTTTCTCAGTATGCGGACAGCTTTGAACAGCTCTGCAGGTGCCTTTATGGCATTTACTATGATTATAGTCTGTGTAGCTGGTTACTACACTGGGTTGTCAAATCAGAAATTTTGGGGCAGATTTACTTACATTTCACACAACGCAACGCTGCAAGGCAAATTGTGCTGCATTGCATTAAAGGCAGACAGCATAAATGTGCCATATTTACAAAGACTGCTGTCTACTAGTGCTGGTGCACTGTGTGCACTATGGTGCAAGGTTGCCTGTGTTACAGACAGGCTTGTTTTTGTGCAGAAAGGGACAGCCTACTTGTTGAGAAGTCCAAGTTCTATTAAGGAGGTAATCTGGCTTTCTAATGTACATTTAAATATGGCAGTCTATTAACTGTTTCATAACATGAAGCTTTTATGCCTGCCCATTGTTTGCTGGGCCTTTTCCCTAGGCCTAAAGCGAAAGCAATTGCATCTAAATTTATTGACCTGGCTTTAATAATCGCTCACCATCAAGTTGTGATTACTTGAAAAGTTCCCCGGGGCCTGATCCTTCAGCACTGGAGCTCTGACATGTTGAGGTGGGCAGACTGCGAAGAATCAGCCCACTAAAGGGAGGCGTTGCGCAACCTGAGGTCCTCAGAACATGCACACGTATGGAGTTCAATATTACGGGATTGCCCAATGATTGCCCCTGGATTGACGGTACCGGGAGAATTGTCTCCCCTATGGGGAGTGAAGGGTTTAGTGAAAACGAAATGGGTTACCTTCTTGGTGGGAATCAATTTCTACTCCACCCACCTGAGAGACAGTTCCCTGATCTCTTCCCCATGGGCTGCACTAGACACCCACGTGGAGTTCCCACAGATGCCATCTCCCTTGTAGAGTATACATTTTGTACTGGTAATGATACTCTATTTCTAAAGACAGCGGTCCCCAGACAGAAAATAAGTTATAAATCAATAAATATAGACCCAATCAGTACTATATTGTAGACATCTGTCCAGCCGGACAGATATTTAATATGCAGTCAAATAATGTTTACAGACAATAAACATGGAACAGTTTAAGTGGGACACAAGCCTGCATCCAATTTAGCAAGAAAGACGTACAACATAAAGTAAGGGTTCAGGCAAGGAAATTGTTTGTTTCAAGCACATTTCTAATAGAACAAACAGAATATACATGAGACACCATTACATAGAAATTAGAACATTTTCAAAGGGTGTATATGGTGTACAAGGTGTCGACGGCGTTTCGATCCCTTAAAAGAATAATGGGATCATCCTCAGGACATTATAAATAACATGCCTGTTTTCATATGGCTTAAATTGCCAACGTGAAGAATGGAGCTGTGAGAAAAGGTCTTGAGAATCAAGAAGAACGGAAGGCCACCGGCATAGGATCTGTAGGGATGGTGGTCTTAGTTATAATCCTGGGGAGTATGCACCGGAGTCAAGCTTCCGGTTAAGGGAGTTCCATTGTGGACATAATTCCAATGAAAAGCAAGCCGCAATTGCGGTCTTGAGCCATAATACAGGCCAGTGCGTATGTAATCTAGGGTCCGTCACAGCCTGGGTGTTTCCAAACAATTGCGGCTTGCTTTTCATTGGAATTATGTCCACAATGGAACTCCCTTAACCGGAAGCTTCACTCCGGTGCATACTCCCCAGGATTATAACTAAGACCACCATCCCTACAGATCCTATGCCGGTGGCCTTCCGTTCTTCTTGATTCTCAAGACCTTTTCTCACAGCTCCATTCTTCACGTTGGCAATTTAAGCCATATGAAAACAGGCATGTTATTTATAATGTCCTGAGGATGATCCCATTATTCTTTAAGGATCGAAACGCCGTCGACACCTTGTACACCATATACACCCTTGAAAATGTTCTAATTTCTATGTAATGGTGTCTCATGTATATTCTGTTTGTTCTATTAGAAATGTGCTTGAAACAAACAATTTCCTTTGCCTGAACCCCTTACTTTATGTTGTACGTCTTTCTTGCTAAGTTGGATGCAGGCTTGTGTCCCACTTAAACTGTTCCATGTTTATTGTCTGTAAACATTATTTGACTGCATATTAAATATCTGTCCGGCTGGACAGATGTCTACAATATAGTACTGATTGGGTCTATATTTATTGATTTATAACTTATTTTCTGTCTGGGGACCACTGTCTTTAGAAATAGTTCAATTACCCAAAGTTCCCTGACCAATTGTATTTGGGTCTCCTTGTCTTTTCATAGCAGGTAATGATACTCTGGCATGGAATGCCTAGTTCCAGATTACTCTCTTTCTTTTCTTTCCCAATTATTTTTTTATATCCTTTTTTTTTTTTTTTTAAAGCGTGACGTTTATCTGCTTCGGCAGTAATGCCGAACAATCCCTCTGTAAGTGGATATTTTCCATTTCTTGTATACATGACAGACTTTCATTCTTTCTACTTTCACCACTCAGAAAAGTTCATGATCGTCCAAGCAAGTCTACTGCATGTGAAAGAGTACAGAATGCCCATAATTCTGCAAGTGGAGAACTTTGTAGCATCCAAATGGATGGTACCATGCAAGCAGTATAAACAGAGATGTTAATAATTAGCAGGATTCTAGATGCAAACCGTGAAAACATCACTCAGAGCATTAGAGGCAGTGCTGCTGCCTGCCCATCTATGACTCATCTAACTGGAGATGAAACTAGTGTTCTCAGTCAGGCCACAGGCCTCAAATGGATGCATCTGAGCTCACACAATAACCTATACTTTACCATGCTACCTGCCTTGCTGGACGATGTCTAACAAAGGTCTCTTTTTGTACAACACCTTTTGCACAACCTGTCTGCAACTATAAGGGTGTATGTCAATGTCAGAGCCTGGTTCAAGTCCTTTAAGTTTTGACTGGTGCTTTTGATGAAATGTAATTGAACTATCCATCTTTTGTCACAACTTTATAGGGAAATTCATTGTAGGATCTTCCCAAATTCCCTGTAAAATGACATTACATTCTATTCAGTTGTCACCATTATTACATCCCTAAAATGTTTAAAACAGTCGGTTTAAAACACCCTGTTCACCACCAATTTCCACAAATGTTCTTGATGGATGTGCTCCAAGCTTTCTGTAAAGTTATTTTAAATTAGTGTTGAGTTATAATAAAACTTCACTTAGGAAGTTGTTCAGAATTAGGAAACTCCACACTTTATGAAGCAGATGAAGTTTCCTAAATGTATGTGAGGTAAGTTTTATCCTTGAGGGCCTCCCAGGTGTGATGATTTCCTGATGCAGAATGTCCCAGGTAGGTCATCCTCCAGCAAATACATTTTGAGTGTGGAGTTTGGCCATCCACCACATGAGTTAAGAGGTATGGAAAGGAGAGTTCTGAGCTGAGCCAGCTTATTCATTTTTAAAAAAAATAACTTGATAATCTTTGCATTGCACAAAGCTTAAACAGTTTAGAAAATATACAAAGTTGTGAGTCAACCTATTTTACAACTTAACACCCTTCTACTAGTGAATCAGTGAAAGGAGTGAGTTTGCATTCTCTCTGTGGCTTTGTTTATGTAGCTCGTACAGTTCCAAACTATTTCACAGCGATGAGAAGTATGCATCTATCCATTGCAAAAAGGGAGACTGCGTTGGTCCTTCAAGGGGGTTGAGAAATGAGAACAGAATCAAAAATCATTCACTGCAATGCATTAGTTCCCAATGTAGGTTTTGTTAAGGACATTTGGAATCAGGATTTTAGGATTAGTATGGGCAACTCAATGATAGTCGATAGACTTGAAACTAGTACTATAGGCAATCTGTTTTAGAGAAGTACAATGTGACTGAGTTTCCCTGTCATAATACTTTTCTGGAGATTAACTGGAGCTTTTTTAAAAATCTTTTTCATTTCTTAACTTTTTATCTTTTATTTTTTATCTTCTTCATTTCTTCTTACATCGGCACTCAAGGGCAGAAGACGGACGTTGCGGAGACGGGTCAGGAAGAGCTGGGGAGGAGGCGCCGACTATCAGTGCCAATGCAGAGGACTCTACTCAGCCCAGTAAGTCCTATTATTTATTATTATTATTTCCCTAATGTTGGGTTTTATGATTGTTGTGGGCTTAGGGTAGAATCTTGAGGTATTGGATTGTTTGTGCTGGGTTCCAGCATGGGAGTTGCTGCCTGGAGGCTGGTGTTTCTGGCGACAAATTAAGTTGCTCTGACACCCTTACCTGCCATCTTCCTTTCACGTGGCGACGAGGATGAATACTGTTATATTCCATATAGGTACCCTATATAGGCGCAGGTAACATTGCAACCTTTCACCTATATTCTTCCCTACATTACATACATAACGGTTCTTAGGGACTGACCTTTTACCTAGATATGACACTGCATTCAGAACGCGGGTTTCCCCCTAGTTCGAATCTCATACATTATGCATGAGGCTTCTTGGAAGCACAGCAGGACTAACATCTCCTATATAATATCTCTGTATAAAGTTCAGGCCCAACGTCATCCTTTAGGCCGACACAGTAACACAGCAAGGTAGGACCCCTGGGGAGACCTATGGGTATATATACATCACATCTTGCTTAGAAGGAGAGAGGAGACAGAGACTTCCCGGCTGACACACTGACCAGAGACGCTGAGGTTCCTGCATGCAGATGCTCCAGCTCGCAGTGGTCTAACATCCCTCGCGGGGTGTCAAACTCGAGACCAGGACGGGTCCCATATTCTCTCATTCTAAGGTAATGGGGTTGACTAGATCCTAGAGGGATTCTTGGCATAACACCTACACAGATGCTAGGTACATTTAGGTACATCTAGTTAGGGAGGCATTGTAGGAGTACGCACTTTTTATCAGGTGTTTTATGTACTTGTATATATTCATGATTACTGCAAGATGGTAGAACTTAACCATCCCTTTACTTTCGTAGTACTTCTAATCATATATCTCTGCTACTGTCTAATGGTTGTTGCAGCTCATCTATTCTACACTAGAATAACAACTGTTCAATAAATACTTATTGAAAATGCCCAGCCTGTTTATTCTGTGTACCTCTCTGAGACAAACTAAATGAGCACGAGTGACTGAGCGAAAGGTAGTATATTGTAACCCTGGGCGGAGTTCGCGTAGTCACGCTACGCTGAGCTCCGCGAAGTGGTAAAAAAACTCCACGAGCACGTGGAGTTGCTTGTTCCGCCCATTCGCGATGCGTTTTTCCTGTTCGGGAACGGTAATTGCGTGTTCGGGATGCTGTTTGCGTGCTCGGGGGGAAATATCTCGCGAACTTGCCCATGCGGTCGCCAATGGGCGCGGCCATCTTGTTTTTCACTTGTCCCGCCCGTTCGCGATGCGTATTTCCTGTTCGCGAACCCGGATGTCCAATGGCGCATCCGAATGACGTGTTCGCGATTGCACACTCTCGCGGGATCGCACGGCCGGCTACCAAAATCTCGTGGCGCACGCGAACGGCTAGGAAAACTCATCAGCGAACGCAGGGATCCCGGTAAGTCGCTACAGCATGCGTGAAAATGCATTTTGAAAGCGCGAACAAGGGAAAAACTCTGCTACGCCGCTGATCGCAGAGTTTTCGGTAACTCCGCGATCTACGCGGAATTACCAAAAATCCGCAAACTCCGTGAGCGGAGCGGATTTTACCGCCCAGGCTTAGTATATTGTTTCCACGATTCTGAGGGATCAGGGTTGTCATGTTCTGAGGTTGCCAGAATCTAATCTCTCCTTGGTAAGAGGAGATTATAGTGGCACTGTGAGCTAGCTGATACAGACAGGCTAACGTATCCGGTGGGGGTGCACGGAATCAGTCCGCCACCAATCCCACAGTTTATGTTATCCAAATGTGCAGATCCTGTATAGGTTTTATAGGAACTACACGACAATACGAATCCACTCGTGCAAAACACAATGGATTAGCTCTTTTTCCTCTGCCCACTATGCTACTTTCAAATTTTACCTTGTTTATTTTTTTATACTGTCTCCTTTTTTTTCGAACTCCCCTATTCAATTTTTGTTTTATTCCTGTTATCCCTGCATTATCTTTTTTGTTCCTTATATGAGATGGTTTTCTTCTTGGTAGCTGACTTTTTTCAGTCTGTAGTTCACTTATCTTCTGCTTTGTTGGTAATCTTTCCCTCTCTCCTATAGATCTTCTGGTACTGTAAGAGTAAGATTAAGAACACATTTTTGGTACTCTACTGTCAACCGTGAAGATTGCAGGACCAAGTAAGCTAGTATTATAAATAATATTCACAATGTATATTTGTTGAGAAAGCTTTCTTTTTCCTGCTCATGCTCCAACAGTTGAGCTCACATGAGAGTGGCCATGGTCATGGACCCCCCCCAATGTAAATTGCTGTGTAATTCATTTATACAGTATACCAGCAGTTTCCATGACAGGGCAGCAAGGCTGGAAAAAGTATGAGGTCCCATTGCATTTGCCAACCAACACCAAATGTCTTTCATTGACCATTATTCCACCCCTTCATTGTGCTTCAATGACTGAGTCATCATGATTCATGATCATCATAGGTTATAGCTCTGCCCCTCTATTACAAAATGTTTTTTTGGTTGGCGTCACTACCTGGCTTGTCTAACATTGTCAACCAACCAAATGCCCAGAGTAATCTTTTTGTTAGAAGATACTACAGTGCTAACCGAACTGTAGTGATGTATTGTGGTTGTATTTTTTTGATTGAAAAAATGAAGGGGAGTCGTATCTGGCATCTAAAAAATGTATAATGTTTTATTCTAGCCACACAGACCACCAGTGACGCCGGCTCAAGTAGTACTGCTGCAGGAGGTGACTCGGATGGGGAGAAGCGGCGGCAGGGATGGGCACTCGTAAGTCACATATTTGCTTGTTTATTGACAATTACTATTAAACTCACTATTTAGTACTAGGGTGTCGTCAACTTGTGACCGTGAACCCCTCCACCTTTACCAGCTTCAGCAGTGGTTGAGTTATTATGGCCTCTTCTATATGAAACTCAGCAAAAGCTCACATAATGAGCGTTGATGGCTTTAGGGAAACGTGTAAGAACGGAAGATCAAAAGGAAGGAAAATGGTATATCAGTGAAAGGGTGGGTGGGTGAAAGGGTGCATGGGTGGGTAAAGGGATGGATATGTGAAAGGGTGGTTGGAAGAAAGGGTGGATCTTGAATGGATGGAAAATGGATTGGAAATCTTGGTGAAAGACTGGAGAAGAGAAAGTAAAGCTTAAACATGGTGGCTATGGGTCAATTAGAATGAAAGGATGAATTAATATTTGGATGAATAAGCAAGGCAGCTCTTCTCATGGACAGGGGCATGCTGCTCACCTACTTCGCTTCCTTTGTTTATATAGGGTTATCAAAGCTATGGTTCAAAATAGGGGTATTTTTTAAACTTTTGTTCGACTCCCTTGACTCACTGTATTTGCAAAGCAAGGCAGCTGTATCCCACCCATCATTCATCACCCCTCCTCCCCGCCCATGGCATTTTGCCACCTATGACCGAAGTGCAGTATGGTTCGATTTGGGACTGCAGTGTTGGCTGTGCAAAGTGCGTCTGCTTGAGTTAATGTGGCATTTACAAAGTTTTCAAAACATTGCAAACTGAACACACAAGGTGTGTTTTCTTTCGCCCACTCAGTCACCTCTTAGTTCTTCACTCATTTATTTTTTCCTAAGTTCTTCCATCCCAGCCTACCAAATTGAAAAATCCATTCTTTGCATGCGGCACATTTGATTTTATAACCATGTGAAGTGATTTCAAAATATATTTCATGGTTTCCTGTAACAGATTTATTTTACACAAGTTCAGATTTTTAACTTTCGACTTTTGTCGACTATTACAGTGACTGAGTAAGCCAAAGATGACGAATCGATGATCAGTGTAGTGGCCCATCTATTCTATATCAAAAACTCTACCCTACCAACCTAATCCCGCTACCCTACCCTGCAGTAGAGTAAGTAAATTTTCCTTTCCTTACTGCCCAGTGAATTAATTTGTTGGAAATAATATGTGGTGGTGGGCGAGGCCAGTGAGTAAAGTGGGAGTGCATGATTTGATGTCAGGTTTGGCGTATGGAATATGCTGTGAAAAATGTGCCAAATGCAATCCTTATAGCCCGTTCCTTTCCCTGTAGTGTAGTGCATCATTTTCGACAATGTCCTCTTACGACAAACAGGATAATATCTGCATTTCAAATGTGAGGTGTGTGGCGTAGTATCTTATTTATTATTCATCTGCCTCTTTGGAGTCAGGGTAGAAAGAGAAAGGCATTTGGAGAAGTGCAGGGTCATTTGAATTACAAATAGATAATTATCTACTACATCTGCCCCAGCTGCACACAGTAGCAAAATACCCAACGCGCTGACTAACAATGAGCATGGCAACATTCATTTAGCACGACACACAACTTGTACTCCATAGTGCATAATGCCTTACTCATGAATGAGAGGTAATTTATTCTTTCACTCAAAGTATCTGTTTAGTTCCTTGAAAAGCCTTTCGAACAAAAGAAAATCAAATCAATGTTTTTTAAATCCAGTGATATTCTTATTCTGCCTAATACTTTTCTGCCACACCATCAGTGCTTTTTAAGTGAAGCATGTGTGGGTAAAACACAAAATTGGCATTGTGAATCATATTCAAATCAAATTCCAATGACCCTAGGGGACCAGCAATGTACTGCTACTGTGCCACCCACTAATGTAAAACAATTGTTTGCACAGACCATTATTTACTATTTGTCTTTTTTGTTTTTTTCAATATAGCTACTCCTGCTGGTCCACCCATACCACCCACCAGGCAGGAGATAGTGGCCCATCTACGGCGGCAGAGGCTGGACTGTATCTAGCAGGAATACCATGGGCTGGCGGCCCTTGAGGAAGACAAGGCATAAATAGCTGCCTCTCCATCTCAGCTGGGCCCCTGTTTAGCCGGGACCCCCCTGGGCCTCCTGGCCACCCCATTGCTGGCGCAGCCGCCAGCTGACCCAAACTGCTGCTGCCCCCTTGCGCTCTGACAGCCTATTACTTCGGCGCATCCTTTTTCTTTGCACTGCTTCCTTTAGCTTTTATGCAGCCTGTCTATGTGCTTGTAAGAGTGCATTATACCACTTAGTTATAGAGTTATACCTCTCCTGTGGTGGCTCGCACAGGTAACGCTGTGGGGCGGCGAGGCAGGGCGGGGGCGGGGCTGGGTGGGGGGGTAGTGGAGTGTGACATAAGACGGAAAATGGAGAGTAAAGAAATAAATAAATAAAAGCACTTACTTTGCTCTCGCAGAATTGCAGAGTCGGCGAAGCTGCGAGTACAAAGTAAGTGCTTTTATTTATTTCTTTACTCTCCATTTTCTGTCGTATGTCACACTCCACTACCCCCCACACAGCCCCGCCCCCGCCCCACCTTGCCGGCCCACAGCGTTACCTGTGCGAGCCACCACTGTACCTATCTAACTATCTTGACCAATGGGGGAGATGCTGCCATGACCTATATTGTCTACAACAACCTAGATAAACGATTACTTGCAGTAGCAGTTAGTTTCTTACTTACTAACTTAACTAATTCACTTCACTCCATAGTTGTCTTACCTGAATATAGATGAAGCAATAACAGGGAAAGCATCACAACTTCACAAGCAAGGTCCCAATTCCACCCAGGTGAGCTCCAACTGTAGGATTAATCAGAAGGATTAGCTATCTCAGGCAACTAAACGGAAATATAAACACTGAGTTAGTGGGTTATATGAAAGCTTTACAAAGAATTGAGACCAGACTACTACATGATGACACAGCAAGAATTCCTGATAGTGATAAAATAGCAAAAAATAGCAATGGTAGTAACTTGAGTAATGGGGAGCTACCAGTAGTTACCTCGAGTCATAAAAAATTGAATCATAGTCTGGACTGGATAAGCTTAGGTTAGGCGTTTATGGTTATGCAACACAAGGCCTGAATTATGATGCTGACGACTGATGTTCTTCATTCCATATCTAAAATATGGACCACTTGCATGGGTGGATAAATGGGGCCAGTGTGGGCTAATGTTTAGAAGATCCTTCAGTGAGTTGGTGTTGCATTCATCACATCTGCCCCACCAAGTGTGTGATCCATTGATGGTGTAAATGAAGGCACACCACAATAAATCACACAGCCCGAGGGGTGAGGGTTAGGGGTTTGATGAATGGATGGGAAAGGGGATTTGGGGAAAGGTTTGACAAAGACAAACCCTACACAAGGACAACAATAATCTGGGCAATGAGCAGCACATCATTTGTCATCAAACTTTTGTGGAAGGAAGCAAAGGAATGAGTATGAAACAGTAGAGTTAAATGCATTGCAAACAGTCTTTCTGCCCCTGAGACTTGAGTTATCAAATATCTAAATATTCTGTCTTCTAGTTTGGGAGTGAACCCACCCACCCAATTCTCCAAATATGACTGTTAAAAGAAAAATTATACTGTATAGCAAAATTAGGTGGTGCATCTGCATTCTCCTCGGGAATGTCCATGACCCTTGGGTGCCTGTCTTGACTGCTCTGGTATGTAAGCAGGAGTGTTGAGCTCAGCTTTTGCCTTTCATTTGTGCAGGAGACTAGAAAGACTGCGGATTGCAAAACAGAAACTTTATTTTAGGGTCAAGGAGAAGGACAGAAGGATGAGCATGACGGAGTAGAGATAAATGCATCACAAACAGTCCTTCTGGCCCGAGACCCAAGTAATCTGATATCTAAATGTTCTGTCTTCTAGGTTGGAGTCTGAACCCACCCAACCACTTCTCCAAGTAAGATTGTTAAAAGAAAAATTATACTGTATTCAAAATTAGGTGGTGCATCTGTTTTCTCCTCGGGAATGTCCACTCTTGGGTGCCTGTCTGGACTGGTCCGGTAGGTAAGCAGAAGTGTTAAGCTCAGCTTTCGCCTTTTATTCATGCAGGAGACTAGAAGGCCTGTGGATTGTAAAACAGAAACTGTATTTTAGAGTTAAGGAGGACAGAAGAAAGGTAAGCTTCATGAGGAGTGCATCAAGAAGACTCAGAGGCAGAGAAAAAAAAACAATAGAGGGACTCAGAGTTTCACTTTTGCCACCAGTACAACACACACACAGGGCAGCATTTCAAAAATCAACACACCTCTCTCCATTCCATATAGCTGAGTACTAAGCCTCAGTCTAATAGTTTCACTTTGAAGTTGATAACATCTTGCTTCTAGCTGTTAATGAGGTAGTCACACGGCTCCTGAGTTCTTTCATCCTCCTCCTGGCTCTGAGTAGCTCTGTTCCCAGACCAGACATGAACCAAGTAAGATAGCTGTGTAGGGCACTGATGTTGAAGAACAAGTAGAGAAACAGATTTGTGTATTTTGAATAGGTTTTTGTTTGTTAACTAAAGTGACTCATCTGGTCTCAGAAGAACCAGAAAAAAGGTGAGGACCCTGCAAGTAAATCTGGCTAAGTGTGAAAGGGCCAATCAACTCTGGGAAAAAATGATCGCCCATCATTCAGGTCCCAAACACTGCAAATCATCTCAAGCAAGTTCCCAAATCACAGTTCAACACCCTCCCTCACTGTCTGCCACAACATAATCATGAATCATCACTCACAATCACTCAATATTCACTTATTTTACGAGTTACATGTGCCAATCTAAGCACAGTGGTAGGTACACCATCTCCCCTTTGATTCAAGCAACAGATTGTAATTTGGCAGTTTTGTAAATCAAATGATCATCTGGGGCAGTCCTCCTAGGTGATGAAAAAACTGAAGGATCATATGAGTGGACTTTACAGGTTAATTAATTTCCGCAAAATAAGTTTGTAAAGGCCAATCACCTCCAGGGAAGAAATTACCGCCCATCATTCAGGCCCCAAACATTGCAAATCATCTCAAGCAAGTTCCCAAATTACAGTTCAGCACCTTCCCTCACTGTCTGATACCACATGAATCATCAATAATAACTCAACACTCACTGTTGCAATAGTTGCAATTACCTCTTCCAGTCCAAGCAGGGGTAGATTAGGGAGTAAGTACACTAATCATCTTTGATGCAGGCAACATATTGGAATTTGGGAGTGGCACTCTTGAACATCAACGATCTTCTGGGGCAGCCCTGCTAGTGCTAAGTGATGCAAAAAAGAATAGACATGCGAGGGGGCAGGCATGGTTTCCAATGTAATGAAGGAACTGTGGAGGCTTCTTCAATGCACACTGGTCCAACTGCAATCCTGCAATATATGTGACTAAAAAGGTAGAGCAGCACAATTCTGACACAAAAATAATGTTCCACTAGCTATTTTTTTTTGCAGAGATAGAAGTTCAATGAGAAATAATTTAAAAGTTCTTTGGGGCACTGTCATACTCAGTCCGGGAAGCAGAGTTCATCCTCAAACCCAGGTGGTTCACCCAGAAGTTGGCCAGCTAACACAATTGATTCTAATCAATCATCATCCTCCTCCTGAGCTGTTTCAGGAACTGTGTAATTGTGTGATATGAAATGTTGGTTCATTTTGATCATAGTCAGTCTCTCTACTTTTTGAGGTTAGAGACTGGTCCTTCTCATTGTAACAACCACACTAGCTGCACTGAACACATGCTCCACAGACACACTGGCAATAGGACAAGATATATACTTTAATGCCAGCCTGCTGAGCTCTGGCCACTACCACATCTTCCATACCAATACATCAATGGGTTTTGATCCACATAGATCTCTTATGGATCATCCAAATACTCCTGGAACATCCTGTCGATCGTCATTGTTGCTCCCACATGCTCAACCTCTTTTGCCATCGCCTCTGCTCTGGACTTAAGCCCTGCTGATTGAAACCAATGCAATGAAGAGGTTTGGTCTGGTCCTTCTGTTGCTGTTGGTGTTGTTGGCTGCAGTGAGACAAGACTTCCCTCTCTAGAAGTTGAAGGAAGCATCCCAGAACTGCAGGGTGGTACTCTAAGCTCCAGCCATTCTTCTTTCAGGTCTCCGGCTTGCTCAAAAATCCACCTTTTGTATTTTGAAACATCCCCTTTCGTAAAAGGAATGAAAGTGGGCAGAATAATTTTGTATCGTGGATCAAGTCGTGTGGCACAGATGTACTCTTTGGATGAGATTATGTCATTTAGCAGCCTTCCATTACAGGTGAACGAGTAAGCTCTTGACCAAGGCATGCGCTTTTGTGTTTTCATTCACACCTGTGGGGGCGAACCTTTCAGACACCTTCTTTACCTGATCCTACAGCAGAGGCAACAACTGGATAGCTTGGCTCATCATATAGTCCTCCTTGCTAATTTCCCGTGTGAAAACCTCAATAGGGGGTAGCATCTGTGTCAGGCATTTGACTAGGTCCCATTTGTCAGCATCCATGGTCATAGCTTTCCCAACTGCATTCCCTCCTCTTTGAATGACATAGTCATTGATCCGTTTGTACTGCTCAATCAGATGTTGCAACATGTAATAGGTCAAGTTCCAACGTGTTGGTACCTCATTTATCAGGGCTTTAACTGGTGCTCTATTAGTATGCTGAATAAGCTGCAACTGCTTCCGGGCTTTAAAAGAATGGCTGAAATGAGTGCAGAGTCTTCTGCAGATTGTTAGTTTGTTGCTGATTAAGTCTTCATTTATGAGAAACTCTTGCACTTCCAGAAATAGCCACCATCTGACATTGCCTTGACTATGTTACTTCCTTTGTCCGTGGCAACAAATCCAATTCTGAGACCTCTAGTTCATATCCATTGATACACCTTGCTGTTAAATTCCTCCAATATGTGTACAGCTGTATGTGATTTCTCCATGGTGAACATGGCCACTGTTGCATGCCACTGAACGCTCTTAAAACTTTCTTCCGGGCCAAAACCTGCAGATATATTTTGCTTTACCCCAGCAAAAGAGATCCAGTGTGCAGTGATGCACATAGAACCATTCGCCTGACAACTGGTCTATGTTTCTCTCATTAGGTGGATAGTGTGATTAACACTTTGCTGCAAAGCTTGTTCAACCAACTGCAGCACATCGTGATGCAGCACTGGAAAAGCAACTCTGACAAAATAGGTCAGAATTTGTACTTTCCATTTCAGGCAAATGGCTGCCACAAGTTCTAAGAATCCCACTCCTTCCACAAAAGAAGAAGGAGGAGCTCCAGCGCTAACATTTTTGCCAGCTTCCCATTGTGCAAACTTGTGGTTGGGTGGTAATGTTCATAGGGCCCCTCCTGCCTAAACATCCCTGTAATAGTATCCTGGATTTTCTTCTTTTCTGGGGCCACTGACACAGGCATCTTTCGAGAAGTAGATGGTGGAAGACTCAATGTGGGTCTTGGTGGGGCAGTCACTGTATGCCACTGTATCTCCATCTCACTCTGAGTCTTCTTGAGCCATTGTGAAGTCATTGAGGTGGGTGATTCTTCTGCTGCACTGCTGGGGTTAGGACTGCTGTGTGTGAGTATGTCACCCTCTCCTTCCTCATCATCACCTCCCATCATGATTGGCCTTGTAACTGATGTTCCCTGGCAATTCTCACCACCACGTTCAGCAATTTTAGGGTGCTCCTCCCACCACATTGCGTGATGTATTTTCATATGGGTTGTTTGGCCTCCAGTACCATAATGTGATGCAGGCTTACCTCTAAGAACATGTGTGTTGCAAATGCTGCATACTGCAATGTGCTCCCCCTGTGTGTTAACCGTAAAAAAGTCCCAAGCTAGGGAAAATTACTTTTTTACTGTGCCACTGCCAGTGGCTTAAGAAAAATTGGAGGTAGGTGGGCATGTCGTTGATTGCCTCTCTGAAGTGAATACTTCTCCTGAGGTAGGGGTTGGTGCAGGTCTCATCTGGGGCTTTGCAAATATGGGAGCTGGCAGTGCTACCTGTGCCACATCCCTCTTAGCAGGTTGAATAGCAATGTCGTACTCTGTGTCACCTTCCACAATGACTGCCTCATCATCGTCATGCTCCTCATCATCCCCTTCCATAAGTCTAAAGCTTCCAGGAACTTTCTGTCTCCTTGACTCTGCCCGGGTCCACTCCATTTCCCTATCATCATCATCAGAAGTGGTGCTTGTAGAAGATGGTAGAGAATCCTTTTCCTTGCTGAAGATCTGGGAGCCAATGATTCTGAAAGAGGAGGTTCTTGCCCAGAAGTAAGCTCAACCTCCTGTTCTGCTCCACCATAAGAAAAATGTACTATTGCTGGCTGCTGCTGATGTCTACTTTGCTCTGTTTCCTGAAACAATTGAGTACTACTTTACGAAAGGGACAAATCTAGTTCACTGTCATTGCTGTTCGGCGTCGTCAGGATTGCAGTGGCCACTTCATTGACAGACATGGACTTGGGTTTAGGTTCTGGTGCTGCTGTAATGTGGGAGTGCTGCTCTCAGCTTGCCTCCCAGAGGCTGGTACGGCAGACACATGACTTATTGGTCCAAAAAAGATTTGGGGTAACATCCCACTGGTGGGAGGATGCTTCTTCTCACTGACCACTTTCTTGCAAGCATATTTATTTGGGGCATTCTTAAAGCTCTCAGTTGGCAGTTGCACTAAGCTGCACAAGTGGAAGACATTGGAGGACTGACGTGTGACTGCACAGGCCTTCTGTTTGCAGTACTGCGGGTGATGGCTCTTCTCTTGTGCACCTAAAAGCGAACAAGCAAGAAAAGCATTTAGTGTGAAACGTCACATGGCATTGTTTGCAGTTTGAATTAGTAAGACAAAGGCAATATTATGTGGTTGTTTACTTAGGTAATTAATAATAACCACTTTAAAGTCAAACCACGCTACCACCATAAAATGAACACACACAATATACAGAATGATAGAGCTCTTTCCTTTATAGAGGCATCTGTGGCACTCAGGAAACTGTATGGGTAAATGGAATAGTAATCTTTTAAAAAATGGAGGTTAGTGTGCCTATGGTGGATGATGATGATGTGTCTAAAGTGCACTGCAGCCAGGGTGTCCAAGAGGAAATTAACTATATATCTAAAAAATGGAATGCTGTTGCTCAGCTGCGTGCCTATGGTGGATGGATGAATAGATGGATGATAGATCGACAGAGGCAAAGTGGAAAAAAATGTAGAAAAAAATATAAAATTTTAAAAAGTCAAAATGTAAAAAAAAAAATCAAAAGAAATGTTTTTAACTGAATAAAAAAACAAAATGCAAAAAAATTAAATGAGAAAATTAAAATAAATATTAAAATTTCTAAATTAAAATGACAAAATAAAAAATAAATAAGTGAAATAAAAAAATTAATGAAAAAATAAAAAAGATAAAATAAAAATTGTAATTAAAAAAATCTGTGTCTGATGTCGAACAGCGGATCAGTGATGTGCAGGATGCTGCCACCAACATTGATAGTATGTCTTAGGAGATAGCGCTCTTGAAGCAGCTGACAGAGGATTTGGAAAACCAGAATAGGCATAATAATCTTTGAATTTATGGCAATTCAGGAAGGAGCAGAGGGGTTGGACATGCTTGCCTTTCTTGGGGTTCATATTCCCAAACTGGTGGGCCTTAAAGAAGGAACTCATCTTAATTTAAAGCGTGCTCATCGTATTGGCCCTAACCTTCAAATGTTTCAAGTTCTGCCCATCCTAGGGGAATAATTGTTCTTGTTCTAGAATATACTGAGCTTCTGATGGTGTTATCGGCAGCTAAGCAAAAAAAACAAATGTTATGGTCTGGTCAGATGGTATTTATCTCTCAAGATGTGTTACGTGCAACTGCCACTCGTTGGAAGGAATTTTTATCCTTTCAGCCGGCTTTACGATCTATGAATGCAAGATATGGACTTGTACACCCATGCTTCTTTAAAGTCACATATAAAGACCGAACTTTTTCTTTTGACTGCCCAGATGATCTGGGAAAATTAATTCTCCAGCACAAGGATGAAGCAATGGAGCTTGGGAAAGCCTGACCTCCTTGTTTTTATGATGCTTTTTTCGCTAAGGGCTTCAATCTTCATCCTTTGTTCTGAAATTGCATTCAGTATATATCTTATTTCTAGTGTTGGAATATATTGCTCTAATGGTAGTATATTTAATGTTAATGCTGTTGTTTTATGGTTGTTCTCTGCAGTTAATTGGTCAATTTTTTTAATACTACTATCTATTATTCCTTTTTACAGTTGTATGTTGTCTATCCTGGACTTCCTCCTTTGATTTGATGTGCTGCCCTCCGTATACCTCCCTTCCTACACCTATCGTTTCCTATTTTCCTCATATCTGGTAAGTTGTTTTCACTGATCATTTATGTATGATGCATTTCTATTATTGTTTATTTATCCTGTCGTCTTGTTGATCTCAGTCATATGATTGGTTGAAAAATGTTTACTTCTCTCCACACTCTACGTTTCCTTTTCATTGTAATGATGGTCTCCGATGCTGTTGCTATTCATTTTAAATATTTTAAATAAATGTTTGCTTGTAGTCCGTCTTCAGTTTTGCGCTTCTCCATCTCCTCACTATATTTTTTCCTCTATGCATGTGTTTTCATTCTCCTCATGACTAAAGCTATTCGGCTTTTGTCATCTCCATTATTTCTATCAGAGATGTTGTTTTGTTTCTTATTTACTTTTCTTTTCTCTGTTTTTCGTTTTTCTCTCTTGCATCTTTCTTTTTAGCTCTCTTTTCTGCTTCACTACATTTCACAGTTTTTCATCGATTTCCATGCTTAGATCATTTTATATGTTATATATTCTTAGAGAGTGTGATGCTGGTTTCATTCATTATTTGGCTCTATTGGTTTAATACATTTGTTAAAATATTACAATGGTAAACTCCCTTAAGGTTATTTCTTGGAATGTTAAGGGCTTGCGTAATCCTATCAAAAAGCAAAGAGTTTTGACTCATATAGCTCACCTTTAATGCAATATTGCTCTATTGCAGGAAACACACCTACTCGATAAAGATTTGAACTCATTACGCAAAAATTGGGTTGGTCAAGTCTTTTGTTCACCAGCACTTAACCACAAAAAATTTTCTGGTTCATAAATCCCTTCCCTTGGTGGTCGAGAAAGTGGAAAGAGATGAGGATGGTCGATGGGTTCTAATGCATGCTACCTTACACCATATGTCTATTTCTATACTGAATATTTATGGACCCACAGGTATAGATGTACATTTTTGGAATCAAATGTCAGTTATTTTGCGCTCCTGTTCTAATGCAAATTTAATAGTTGGTGGTGACCTTAATCAAATTGTTGACCCTTTCCTGGATAGGAAGTCTCAAGTTAAATATGTTCCTTTCAAAATGCAGAAAACATATACACGTTTTATTCACTCCTGGGGATTAGTTGATGCTTGTAGATTATACTCTCCGGACATATTGGAATATACCTTTTTCTCACCAACACACAAATCCCAATCCAGAATTGATTACCTATTCCTTTCACCACCTCTAGTTGCTTCACTTACACATGCTGAAATTGGGTCAATTTGAATTTCAGACCATGCATTGGATATAATAGATTTAGTGCCTGAGACCTCTAAGTCTAACAGATGGCGTTTTAATAATAACTTATTGAAGGATAAAGAGTTTTTACAGAATTTTGAATGTTTTATAAATGAATTTTTTCTGCATAATATTACACTGGATATCCCATTCCATATTGTTTGGGACGCAACAAGGCAGGTAAATTACTTGCCAATTATTTGAAAGTTAAGTCTCAAAAGTCTAAAATGGTTAAGATTTTGGATGAAAGTGGAAATCCTTTTTTTAAAAACAATGACATTTTGAAATGCTTTCCTGACTTTTATACGAATCTTTATACACCAGACCACTTTCCCATTGATGAGGCACTAGATTCCTATTTTCGCTCTCTTCTGCCAAAACAGCAACAGATGCTGGATCTTTCTTTTCTAGAAGAGCCTATTTTGGTCTCTGAACTAAAGTCTGCTCTTAGTGCTTTACCTAAAGAAAAAGCTCCGGGTACAGATGGCTTTACTGCTGAATTTTACTCCTGTTTTTTGCATTTTTTTACTTCCCCACTTTCTTACTTTATATCAGTCTTTTCTCTCACAAGATGAAGCTAAAGGGACATTTCTAGAGCTATGATTTGTTTGATCCCTAAAAAGGATAAAGACCCTTCCTTATGTGCCAATTATAGGCCCATCTCCTTATTAATTTTGATTGCAAGCTTTTCGCTAAGATTTTATCAATTAGGATTTCTCCTTTAATTCCCAATATGGTTGGACTTGAGCAGACTGGATTTGTCAAAGGTAGACACATGACAGACAATTCTAGGTTGTTTCTGGATATTTTACATATGGCTTCTTCTACCAGTATTCCTATGGCTGCAGTGACTTTAGATGCTGAAAAGGCTTTTGACTGTGTCAATTGGAGGTTCATGATGCAGGCTTTACAATGGCATGGTTTTAGTCCAACTTTTCTTAAATATGTAGGGGTACTATATTCCTCACCGATAACGTCTGTTTTTCTAAATGGTTCCCAATCTTCATATTTTCCCCTTTTACGTGGTACCAGACAGGGATGTCCTCTCTCCCCACTGCTTTTTATTTTATCCCTAGAACCCTTTGTACATACATTACGTTATTCTCCATTGTTTCATGGCTTTCAACATAAAGATACTGAGATTAAGTTCTCAGCCTACGCTGCTGATGTGATCCTTTATGTCACCGAACTGGAAACATCAATACCGGCCTTTACCAATCTTTTATCATTGTACTCTAGTTTATCTAGACACAAATTGAATTTTTCAAAATCTGTACTTCCTCTCAATAAATATTGCCTGAAGAATATGTTCGATGGCACTGCGCTTAAATGGTCTTCACACAACATCAAGTGCTTGGGAGTTAAATATTCGATTTCCATGGCAAAGACAATTCAGATCAACTTAGAAGATGTTCATCATAAGATTCTTCAAATGACAGATAAATGGCCCCCATTATATCTGTCTTGGTGGGGAAGGTTGGCCATTATAAAGATGATGGTTTTATCTGTCATTAATGTTTACCTGTTTATGTTACCTATTAAATTACCGGTAACTTTTTAAAGATATTAAATAAATCAATTCTGCGTTTGTATGGAATGTTAAAAAGCGCGCACCTCCTTAGCATCTCTTTGTAAACCCAAGGAGTTGGGAGGTATATATTTCCCAAATTTTCAGCAATACCATAATGCCTTTGTTTTAAAACAGGTGCTAACTTATATGGAAGGCATAGACTCTTCTCCTAATAGTATTTGGCGCAGATTGGAGAATTCACTTGTGTCACCATTTCCTTTTTATTCTTTACCACTTTTCTCGAAACCTCCTCGAACCTTTTCCGCTCCATTAATTAAGTATTCTAGTCTGGTATCTTTTCTTATCCTCACAAGGCCCTTAGCTCCGATACAACAATTCCTAGAATCTTCTATTTGGCATAACAAATCTCTCAAAATCTCGAATCGAACTATCCTTTGGAAGAATTGGGTCCTGAAGGGTATAATTCAAGTTAAACAACTGCTGTGTGACATGACTCCTTTTACTTTTTCCGAAATTCTAAACAAATTTGCTATTCCTTCTACTTATGTCATTAAATATGAGTCTCTCAGTGATGCTCTTAGGCAAACCATCTACACACTCACCCAGTCCCAATCTCATATAAGCTCCTCACCTCCTGTTCCAATTGTACTCTTGTCATCTCTTAAAGCTTCATATATATATATATATATATATAAATATTTGCATTATGTTACTCCTTCCTGACCTAAGTCCAAAATTGAGACATGGTGGGAATCTGACCTTCAACATTCCTTACCTTTAAGGGATTGGGGTTCCGTTTGGAATAAAATACATCATACATCGCGTAATGCTAGCACTACACAAACCCTTTATTATTTTTATAATAGGCTATATCTTACCCCACTTTCTTTGAAAAAATTTAATCCAACACTTTCAAATATGTGCTGGTCTTGTAAAGCTCTGCCTGGTACAAATTTACATATGTTTTTTCATTGTCCACCAACCACTGTTTTTTGGTTGCAGGTTTGCAAGACTATTTCCACTATTTGTTCTATTGATTTCCCCTTTGATGTCAAGTGTATTTTTCTAGGAAGTTACTCACACTTTTGGCCAGTGCGTTATAAATTGGGAAAATTTTGGGATCTGTCACTTGCTATTGCCTTTCAAGTCATTACATCCAATTGGAAAAATGCCAAAAATATTAATATTACTAGTTGGTGGAATCATCTTTGTTCTCATCATAGACTCGATACAGCAGCAGCTACATCTACACTAAAATGATGAATAAGGACCTCTTTTGGTCTCCGCTTACTCGTTACTTAAGTACAGAGCGTAAAACCCCCAGCGATTACACAATGGTTTTCCAGCCACCATGATTGCTTTCCTTTTTTCCTAGTAATTTAATATCTTATATAATCATTTGCCACTGTTAATATATGAGATAAGTTGTTAATAACATGATTTTATTATTTGAACTAATTATGATATGATTATTTATTATGTGATACATGTGTAGATATGCAATACGTAATATTTTTTTTCTCTCTTTCTTTTTTCTTCTCTCTTTTTCTGTTTTCTTCTTTCTTAAAATACACAAAAAACCAAAAAATGCAATGATCTAAGTGCAGAATGATCTCATTTAATAAGTTTATGATGTAACTTCTCCTTTTGTATTAAGTATTAGTTATTTTGCCTTCCTGGTTAAAAGTATATTCGTAAGTTGATTTCTCATTCTGAGTAATGTATAATTCTGTACATGTGGATTTTATTTAATAAAGCTTTGTTAACTGAAAAAAAAATACTCTTTATATATGGGAGTATGGGAAGAAAACTATTGGAGGTGCAAAATAAAAAAAATACATGTAATATATATATATAAACACTATTCATCAAAATCATATTATTAATATACATATTACAAGCATATTATTAAACTGATATTTCATCCATCCATGCAAGTCTATGGCAAAGGCACACTGGCTGGCTACACAAAATGCCCACCGGCCGCATGGTCAAACAACAACAACCAGCAAGGAGGCATAGCCACAACAAAGAACACATGCAGGCCTATAGCAAAAGCACACTGGCTGGCTACACAAAATGGCCACCAGCTACATGGTCACAACAACCACGACCAGCAAGGAGGCATGGCCACAACAAAGAACACATTAGGGTCTATGGCAAAAGCACACTGGCTGCCTACACAAAATGGCCACCAGCCAAATGGTCAAACAACAAACAGGAGGCATGGAAAACAAAGAACATCTACAGGCCTATGGCAAAGGCACACTGGCTGCGTACACAAAATGGCCACCAGCCAAATGGTCAAACAACAAACAGGAGGCATGGAAAACAAAGAACTACAGGCCTATGGACACTGACTATACAAACAATGGCCCCTGGCCACATGGCATGGGGAACAAAGACAAATGGTGGCTTATGGAAAGCACAATCACACACTGGCCAGACAAATAAGGCATGGTAACACACGAGAAAACAGCATTAATTCAGCAATGCCAAAAACGACAATTAACTGGGCTAAACATTTTTACAACAGCACACATCCTCCAAAGGCATAAAATATGTTCCCCCATCAATACACTGTTTGCAGAAAAGACATGTGAAATACCCCAAAAAACACATTTTTTAATTTAATCCAATGCCATCCATGGCCTAAATGATGTTTCAATTCAAAAGACACCAGAGAAACAGTTTCATGTATCCATGTCTAGTGCTGGGCCTACTGGCAGGAAGGCCTTTTGGCATTCTAGGCCACGTAGTGAAATAAATTAATATTGCAAATTTATTGAAAAACTTGGAGAAAATGTACTAAACTGTGCAACATTTTTCCTTTACAAAAGAAGAAACAGTACATGCAAAAAAAAAACTAGTCCCCTACTGAAACTGCAGGCTACCCACCACAATACATTTTTTTAAATCGAATAATATTACAAATAAATCCTGCTGCATGCCCCCAATCAAACAACACACTTGTACACCAGTTTTTGAGCTTACTTGTGAAATCTCAAATACAAAGTCCTTAAATTAAATGGTATATATGCAGCAGACAAGGTGAGAGATCCTTCCAGCTCCAAATGCAAATGAAAAGTAACCAGGAGATGGACAAAGCACTGGAAAGAGCCTGCTCGGCAGTAACAGGAATTTGGAGTCTCTGGGGCACTTCCTTCCTGTTGGGAAAAAAAAGTTTAAAAAAGGCTTCTCGCACAAATAAAACAACTCCAATAGCCTGTTGGAGAACAAAATACAGTCGAAAGCCTCCTAACTGCTTCTCAAGCCCAAAAGCTGCTCAAGGGGTGCATTCGCAATCAGCACCACATTGGTGCCGTCGCGGCCGGAAGCTGTGCAAGCGAGCGCAAAGTATCATGTGAGCTTGCTAGTTGCCCAAGTTTATCGTGGTGGTTGCAAGTGAGCGGCAAAACAAATTATGAGTGCATGAACAGAAAAAACTCCGCAAGTCAGAATTCAGGAACTCCGTGCTCCTCCGCGGAGTACTCGAATTACGCAATATACACAAACGGAGCAGAGTTTACCACCCAGGCCCTTAAACTTTCTATCTACTACATATAAATCATTACTAAGGTAGGCTGTAGCTAGGCAATAGGACAGGGTGCTATGTACTCAGAAGTAAGACATGTACTTTGACATGGAGGAGATGTGTTACTTTTTATAGCTCTGGAATGTATGAAAGATTAATATAATCATATATGTACAATTTTAGTTGGTTGAAGTATAGAACATAAAATATATACTCTATTTTGTTTTCAGATATCTACTTGGGTTCAAACAGAAGAATTTAAGATGACAAAAAAGGAACAGAGGAGAAAAGTACAAAAGAAACAGTACTACTTGGAAAAAACTCAGAACAAAAAAGGAGATGGTGGACAGAATGTATGAGTATGAAACATTATCATCAAGTGGACAGATTGTAAAAGTGGATCGATCCAGATCAGAGATTTACGAACACTACAGCATCCATTATCTGTATTCTTAAGAAGTCATGGGTGATTCCATTGATCTCTTTCAAATGAAGCAAGCAAAAGGAGCTCCCATGAGTGTGTGGGAGAGAAGTTTAGAAGCTCACTGTTTTCACAGCTGTTTCCCACTGAAGACGATGGCCGCTTTGATGACCACCCTGTACAAATACCAGCAGATGAATACAGGTCAACCAGATTATACTCAGAGGATCCAAGATTTTGGCAGTGTATTCCCTACATATATCACCTTCTGTTTGAGAGTGACTTGTCTGGACTTTCATATGCTGTTAACCACATACTTAAGACAGGAGTTAATCTTCAAAATCTCCTGCAAAGGAATTCATTGACAAAGTTTATGATAAGGATGAAAACATAGAATACAGCTGAATTAATTGGATGGCGTGCCAACGTGGCACCAACGAGTATTGGTATTGCTGTCATGGAGAACTAAAATGTATGTTAAGAAATCTAGGTGCATCTACTTGATTTCTGACACTCAGCTGTGCTGAGTATGCCTGGGATGACCTGCTTGAATTTTTGAGAGAAGCAAACTCTAACATTGAAGACATTACAGTGAAGACAGCCGGAGAACTTTGCTCCTTGGATACCACTAATGTTTGCAGATATTTTAACCACATATTTCAAGCTATGTTGCAATTCATCTGCAACAAAAGAAATCCTCCTCTTTGTGAAGTAACTGATTTCTTTTGGCAAAAAGAGTACCAAGCAAGATGTGCTCCTCATATTCACACGCTGTTAATGATAAAGGATGCACCGAAGTTTGGAACAGGCAGTGATGAGTGTGTCTTGTCCTTCACCCAACAGTATGTGAAATGTGCCATACTAAAAGACGTTTGTGAGAAGAACGTGAGACAAGTTCTGTGCTTTCAAAGTCATAGATGATGGAATTACTATCATCGAAAATATAGATGCAAAGGAACATTTTATACAAGATGTCGTTTTGGATTCCCACGACCCGTCATTTTACAAGGAAGAGTAAACAGCTTTTTGCCTGTAGTAAGGCATACACTAACATGACAATCACCGAAAAGCACATACATGAGAGGAACAGAGACCTCAAAGTATATTAATGACTATAATCCAGTCATTCGGAAAATGTGGATTGTGAACATTGATATGCAGTTTGCTGCAGACAATTCCATCGCTTCATATATTGCAAAATCACAGAAGTCAGAGAGGAAGGAGATGTGGGAGTAGATTTCTGCAGAAAATAGTCTTACCAAGAAATTGTACAGCTTCAGCTTGAAAACGCTTTCTCCTGGAGAAATAGGGTCCCATGAGTGCTCAGATCAGTGGAGCTCAGCCAGTTTGCTCTCAAACTCAAAGGGAATTGTTTAGGTGGGTCTAGGCCTTACAAGCACACAAAATAGAGTGCTGAAGTCTTCCCCAGAAATTCAATATCTAACAGAGTTGGATCCGAAAAGCAGAGATATTGTGAAGTCAAATATGTTGGATACCTACTATCCAAGAAGGAGTCAACACCTAGAGAACATACGCCTTTATGAAGTACTTCGACACTACAGATATAAAAGTAATGTAACAGAAAACATAGAAGAAGGGATATATGCAGTAGTTGGATGTGACGGTTGTTTGGGGAGACATAGCAAAGGAAATCTAATTAACCACAGAAAACCAAGTTGCCAAACTGCAGACAGAAGAGAGTTTTTCTATTTGGCTTGTCTGCAGCTGTTCAACCCTTGGCCTACTGAATCAGAACTACTTGGAGTCTACGACTTCTATGAAGACTCTTTCAAAGCTGTAAAAGACAACTTTCAGTGTCCAGTCTTTTTAAAACTACTTGCAAATGTTGAAAGATGAGATTGAACAGAAAGAAACCATTGTTGCTGAGGTAGGTAAGGAGAGTTTACAAAGCAGTCAAAGTTCTAGACCACTGAGTCAAGATCTACTTGGCCAACCATTTATTCAAAAGGAAGCAGCTATAGCCATGAGTGAGGTGGAGACTGCAATGCAACAAGCAAGAGAGGAAAGTATTGATTTTGAACACCGACTAGCACAACTGAACGACGAACAGAAAGAAATTTATGTCAAAGTAAAAGATAAAATAGAGCATGGATTTCTGCATGAGAAGAAACAATGTGAATGCTCTTCGTTTAAACCAATACTACTATATATCAGTGATCATGCTGGCACTGGGAAAAGTTTTCTAATAAAAGTTCTCACTGCTCATCTACAGAGGACCACACAATCAAATGTATCATGTGTAGTAACAGCACCAACTGGATTAGCTGCACACAACATTAAAGGAATTACTTTACATCGACTACTTATGCTACCTGTTGAACATGACAATAAACAGGAATACCAGAATTTATCTGGTGAAGCTTGTCATGGGGTGGCAATAGGATTGAAGAAACTGAAGCTTTTAATCATTGATGAGGTGAGCATGGTTTCAAACTCAATGCTTGCCTTCGTACACTTAAGAATGCAGCAGATTTTTAAAACAGAGTGTGACGTGCTGTTTGGAGAAAAGCATTTAATTGTCTTCTGTGACCTACTGCAACTTATCCCCTTAAAAGGACAATCTGTTTTAAGACACTTCTCCATAATGAAACAAAAAATTCTTTAGGAAGTATTGGCAATATAAATATTTGGCTAAATTTCAAATTCAAGACACTAGTGAAAAATATACGTCAAATATCTGATGTGGAATATGGACATATCCTAAAGGATATTAGAGTAGGAGTTCTGACAAAAAGGTAAAATGTGCTTTGGAAAGTCGACTTACCAAGAAATTATTTTCTTCTGACAACACATCAGCACAACTAATGTACAATTTTATTGAAAAAGACAAATCTATAGTCTGTTTAATGCAGACCCTTTAAGAATGCGACCATTTCTGAAGCTGGAGAAAGAAGATATTTTGGAAATTACAGCTATCGATAAAATGGTACACCAGGGAGTTACAATACTACTAACTGAAAAACTACAAGCAACATTGGATTCCTTGGAGAAGTCTTTATCGAGGACTGCAGGATAAGAAAAGTGTTTATGTGTGTGCAAAAACCGTCGAGTAATTTTGTGGTGTAATTTAAATGTGGAAGAAGGGTTCGTAAATGGTGTTATGGGTAAAGTTATTGATTTCAATCATTTTCAAAATAGGGATGAGGTTGAATATTTGACTATAACATTTGATCACATTGATGGTGTGAAGCAGATTGGCTGATGCATTATACGTTTTTTGCTTGCAAAGGACATATAAGTGCAACTGCAACAGTTTTCAGTGTCTTTAGCATCTGCTGTAACTATCCATCTCAAGGTTTAAGTGTAGAGGCAGCTTTTATTAACATTGGAAGTACAGTTTTTAAAGAAGGTATGTCGTATGTAGCATTATCCCAAATTAGAACATTGTCCGGTTTGTTTTGAGTTGAATTTGATGATAGGAAAGTTAGTGTTGATGCAAGCTGTGTAAGAGAGTACAATTGGTTAAGAAGTCTATACACTCCTCAGTTAGGTCAGTATCCTATTTATGAGAAATTATTAATCTGTCAAAAATGGAAACTTACAAAAGAGCTGAAGGATGTTCAAGAAAAGAAAGGAAACAAGGACAAGCTAGAAAGTGTTAAGAAGAAAAAAGTGGAAAAGGAGGGAGATATTGTAGGATACCAGTTTGAAAAAAGTTCAGGTGTCTACTGCTATGCAAATGTTGTTCTCAATGTACTGTTTCATTTACCACATCTTGTAAATCAAATTGAACAAAACAGAGATAAGAGGTTGTGTTTTGCACTGTATCATTTGATCCAAAATGTACTCAGTGAATACATTCTGCTTCATGCATTCAAGACCTTTTAGATATAAGTAGCGGATCACTAATATTTATTCTTAACACTCAACAAGACGCAAAAGAATTAATAATGGTCATCCTTGGACTTTTAGAATAAAAGATTGCTCTTTTACATCCACCACTGAAACAAATTCTAAACAATTTCTGTACTTAACACTATCAGATTGCAAAACTGTGCCTTTTGACAGAATAAAAATGCAAACCAAAATATGTCCTGCCCAAATTGTGGATCAGATTTTATGTCTTTGTTGCTTCTACAGAGTACTGGAAAATACCATATTTTAATGTTAAAATGTAGAGGAGATGGATCTAAACTAGAAACTGACATTACAAACTTCAAAGGTGGACAAATATCAATTTCTGGAAGAACTTATACTACTGTAGGTGTTTAGTTTTTTTTCTACAGTCCATATGATTGCTTTTTGCCCACCATTCCAGGATAAAAATTCATATAGTACATCGTTTGTTGAGTAAAAGTATAAAAGCTGAGAACAGTAAAAAAGAGAAAATTAAATGTTTTAATTTATTGTGATATACTGTTACAGCATAAACAATGTGTACTGTTTTGTTTGTGAAATTTTGTAAATGAAATAGTAACATATTTCTACTCTTTTTCAACAGGTTTTGGAGTGATTATCATTTAGATGTATCAAGATACTTCTGGTGCCACAGAAATACTTCTTTGACATAGTCATGCAGAGGGTCTTCATGTATAAATAGCACTTGATATCCTTTCCCACCAGTTTCTTTTACTAGGAGGGGATGCTAGAAAACTCCCATGCAATTGATTGCTGCTTTCCTGAGTCCTGGCAACTGATCCTAACTCACCCATAAATGTACTCACATATCCACTCACTTATCCATACAGCTATTCACACACCTACTCATACACCCATACTGCCACTTATATGCCCTCTCACATACCCATACAGCCACTCATACAGTGACTAACTCAACCATTCAGCCACTCACACATCCAAACACTCACTCATATATCTACTCCTACACCCACTCACTCACTCATACAGCTACTTACACACCCACTCACTCATCTATACAGCCACTCATACATCCACTCAGTCACATATCAGCCACTTACTCACCCATAGTGCTACTTGTACACCCATTCACTCACAGATACAGATACTCAGACACCCACTCACCTACTTATATTAACACATGCACTCATTCAGCTATACAGTCACTGACACAACCACTCATTCACCCATCCAAACACTTACACTCACTCACCCAAAAATCTACTGACACATCCAGTAACAGACCGACTGAACCACTTATCTACTCACCTATACAGCTACTCACATACCTACTCATTCACCCATACAGATACACACCCTTTCACTCACCCATACAATCACTCCCACTCACTCACCTACACAGCCACTCACACACACTGTCATTCACTCATACAACCACTAACATACCCTCTCACTCTCCTATAGAGCCACTCACACATCCACTCACTCACCCAATCAGCCACTAACAGACATACTCATTCACTGAAACAGGCACTCACATGTACTCCCTCACCCATACAGCCACTGACACACCCACTCACTCACCTATACAGACACTCTCACAGCCACTCACTCATCAATAAACTCAGTCACACAACGTCAAACATAACAAAGACGTATTCACACTACTACAAACATACATGTAAATATAATTATTATTTCTTAAACCAGAATTGGTGATTCTAACAAGAACCGTTTTTGGGGGGTTTTAACTTTTTTTATTCTTTGTATTTTCTAACAAAGCTTTTTTTAAAGTTTCTTGAAGCAAAAACTTTGAAACACAGTGCTCGCTAATGAAAACCAGAAAACTTGCACCAGCAACTGGGGGAAAAAGCTAACTCCTATGAGTGTTAATTATCTGAATGTTAGCAGGGATAGATTGCTCCCTGATGGTCAAAATAGCCTTACATTTCAGGCAATATTGTCCAACTGCAGCAAATTCCTGGACACTGAGAGGTGGTTTTGTCACCAGCACAAACCAGATGAGGTACTTGGTTGCACACCATCTCTAAAGGATGTTTGGTCCCTCCTTTCCCTCTCTCTCTTTTCTCTCAGAAGTCGTGTTAAGTTCATGGTGTGCAGATGTTTCATCATCGATAAAGTGCCACAGGAATAGTTTTTGTTGAAAAGACTGCATGTCACCTTTTCGGTATTGATCTTTTTCTCCCCCACTGGAATCATAAAAAAGGTCCATACAAGGCTTCCTTTCCTGGCCTTTAGTAGGTCTTTATCCTGGGATGAGTTCCCATGATCTTCTGGACTCTAAGCATCACCAGTAGTCATCTGCTACTCCAGAAAATAACAACAGAATCACCAAAAAAAAAACAGAATCGCCTGAGACAATATACAGATGTCAAAATCCAGAGAACCACCAAAAAGATAAAGGAAAAAGGGTGAGACCTTTCTCTATTAATGATACAAAGGTGTTCAAACAATCAAATCCATTTGTTTCTGTGTCACATGGGAATCGTGACACCGTCGCGGTCATGTCACAATGACGTTGTGGCTCAGCAAAATGGTTTGAAACCACCCTTAAAAAAACATTTCTCAATAATTGCACTACTTTTATTTTTTAACAAACCTATTACTTTGAACAAAACCTTTAAAGTGTGTATGTATGTCTTTACTACTGCCAAAATATGCCGGAGGTGCATCCTCACCGCGGCTCCAGTAATACGTGCCGGCACAGATCACAAAGGCATTGCATCTCAGCAAAATTTGTTAAGACAACCTTTAAAATGTTTTTTCTCAATAATTATACTACTTTTGTGACTTTATTAGTAAATCTCTTACTTTGAACAAACCTATAAAGTGTGTAACTATGACTTTACTACAGCCAAAAATATGCCGGAATAGCGTCCACACCTCAGTTCCGAAAACACCTACCGGGACCGGTCGCAAAGGCATCGCAACTCCGCAAAATGTTTAAAAACAACCTTTAAAATGTTTTTTCTACATATTTATACTACTTTTATTACTTTATTAGAAGACCACATACTTTAAACAAAACATTAAAACTATCTATATATTTCTTTATATACTGCTAAAAAAAAAAATCACGCAGAGGTCACGACCCCTCCACGGATCCAGTCACGACTCCACAAAATGAAAAATAAATTAAAAATAAATAAGTAACACATTATTGACGACAACTCACAAGCACTCTTGTAAACCTTGGAAATACTTTACAAAACTAAAATTTACAGAGACGTTAAACTTAGAAAATACAATTATAAAAATCTTTAAAAATTACTGAAAAAAACAAAGATTACAGGGACGTTATAGTTAGGCTCAGGTTTCACATGTACAAAACCATAGAAATTCAGCAATTATAGTTACCTGAGCTAACTATAACTTATACCCCTGCAATGCACTGCTTAAGACCTCACATATTACATCACTGATGACATGGTCAATGACATCACTGATAGCATCACTGATGACATCTCAAATGACATCACTGATGACATCATCCACAGAACATCTCAGGCACTCACTCACACCCCTATACAACTGCTCATACACCCACTCACTTACCCATACAGACACTCTCACAGCAACTCACTCACCAATATACTCAGTCACACAACGACAAACATAACAAAAACGTATTCACACTACTACAAACATACATGTAACATATAATTATTATCTCTTAAACCAGAACTGGTGGTTCTAGCAAGAACCGTTTTTTGGGGGGTTTTAACTTTTTTTTTATTTGTTTGTATTTTCCAACAATTGTGTGTATATTTTTGTTTGTTTTAAGTTTCTTGAAAAAAAACTTTGAAAAACAGTGCTTGCTAATGAAAACCAGAAAACTTGCACCAGCAACAGGGGGGAAAAAACTAACTCTTATAAGTGTTAATGATCTGAATAATAGCAGGGCTAGATTGCTCCCTGATGGTCAAAATATCCTATATTTCAGGCAATATAGTCTAACTGCAGCAAATTGCTGGACACTGACCTCGCTCAGTGCTGGCTCTGTCGCCAGCACAAACCAGATGAGGTACTTGGTTGCACACCATCTCTAAAGGACGTTTGGTCCCTCCTTTCCCTCTCTTTGTTGCAAAGACTGCATGTCACCATTTGGGCATTGATCTTTTTCTCCCCAGCTGAAATCATAACAAAGGTCCATACAAGCCTCCCTTTCTTGGCCTTTGGTGGTTCTTCATCCTGGGTTAAGTTCCCATGATCTTCTGGACTCTGAGCGCCACCAGTTGTCATCTTCTACTCCAAAAAATAACAACAGAAACAACAAAAAAAACTGAATTGACAGACACAATATGCAGATTTAAAAATTCAGAGACACACCAAAAAGACGAAAGAAAAGGGGTGGGACCTTTCTCTATTAATGATAGAAAGGTGTTCAAACAATCAAATCCATTTGTTTCTGTGTCACATAGGATTTGTGACACTGTCGCAATCACGTTGCAGTCATGTCGCAAGGGCATCATGGCTCAGCAAAATGTATTAAACCCACCCTTAAAATATTTTTCGCAATAATTACACTATTTTATTTTTTTCACAAACCTCTTACTTTGAACAAAACCTTTAAAGTGTGTAAGTATGTCTTTCATGCTGCAAAAAATACGTCGGAGTCAAGCTCTCACTGCGGCTCCGGTAATATGTGCCGGCACGGATCACAAAGGCGTTGCGTCTCTGCATAATTTGTTAACACAACCTTTAAAATGTTTTTTTTCAATAATTATACTACTTTTGTGACTTTATTAGTAAATCTCTTACTTTGAGCAAAACCTATAAAGTCTGTAACTATAAAGTGTGTAACTATGACTTTACTACACATTATTGACGACACCTCACAAGCACTCCTGTAAACCTTGTGCTGGAGTAGCGTCCACACCTCGGTTCCGGAAACACCTACCCGGACCAGTCGCAAAGGCGTCGCAACTCTGCAAAATGTTTAAAAACGACCTTTAAAATAATTTCTCCATATTTATACTATTTTTATTACTTTATTCGAAGACCACGTACTTTAAACAAAATGTTAAATCTCTCTATATATCTCTCTTTCAAAACTGCTAAAAAAAGTATGCAGAAGTCGTGCCCCCTCCACGGATCCACACAAGATTTAAAAAAAAAAAAATGAATAAGTAACACATTATTGAAGACACATCACAAGCACTCTTTTAAACCATAGAATTTTTTTAAAGAACTAAAATTTACAGAGATGTTAAACTTAGAAAATACAATCATGAAAAAACTTTGAAATTCACTTAAAAAAACCAAAGGTTACAGGGACGTTATATTTAGGAAATAGAATTAAAAAAATCTTAGAAATTCATTGAACAAACCAAAGATTACAGGGACGTTATAGTTAGGCTCAGATTTCACATGTACAAAACCATAGAAATTCAGCAATTATAGCTACCTGAGCTAACTTTAACTTATACCCCCGCAATGCACTGCTTATGACCACAAATATTACATCACTCATGACATGGTCAGTGACATCACTGATAACATCACTGATGACATCTCAAATGACATCACTGATGACATCATCCACAGAACATCTCAGACACTCACTCACACCCCTATGCAACCTCTAATACACCCACTTACATGCCCACACAACCACTCATATACCCATTCACAGACCCATGGAAGTACTCACACAACCACTCACTCACTAATAGAGCCACTCACATAACTACTCACTCACCCATGCAGCTATTCACACAAGTCATTTACCCATACAGCCACACACACACCCACTTACAAACCTGTGGAAACCTTGTAAATAACTTTCACACTTTTCACTTATGTTTTAGGTTCCTTTGTTCACTTGGGACACTATGCACAAAAAATGTTTTTCAAAGAATCTGTGACATTGTATATACTTCTTTCCCCTGTTTGAAATACAAAGCTTATAAATTGTATTATACTGAATCATCGGTCTATGTGGTTTCTTCCCTCTCTGACCTTAGTTAAGCCCTTTATATTGCGATTGTGCATATTACTACAAATATTGATTGCATTATTCCACAGGAACCGTTGTTTTCCTTTATAACTACTTATAGAACCTCAGTGAGTAGGGTTCCCCTGTTCGGTCTCTCGCAGATGAGAGAATGGCATGGGAGGTCCTGTTCTGCAATCCCATACACTTTAATACAGCAATGGCCGACTTCATTCGAGTGATTACCTGGAAAGTGAGGGGAACTGAATACACCCTTGAACTGTTATAATGTTCTTGGGGACATAAAACAAAGTGGGGTACAGATAGCGTTTTTGCAAGAGACCCACTTGACAGACCGCGAGGGTAGGGCTCTCCGGAAGAGGTGAGGGCAACTTTATTATACTCCCTACTCTGCTTTTGCATGGGGCCTTGATTTGGATTAGTCCTGAAGTGCCTTTCCAATTGCATAAGGCAATGGTGGTCCTTGAGGACTGGATAATAAGGATGATGTACTGCTAAATATATATGCCCCAAATACCGACCAACACACTTTTTTGACTAGCTTGACATCCTTGTTGACAGCCCTGCTGCATTACCTGAAGATAGTTGGCAGGGATTTTAATTGTGTGTCAGATCCCCACATTCACAGGTCATATTGCCCATTGCGTGCGTCCCTGGCACATAAAATAGCAGGGTCCTTTCGCACCGGATTTGGGCACTGGGGTCTAATAGATTGTTGATGGGAATGCACCCCCTGGGCATGGGCCTACTCCTTCCACTCTGGATTGCACAGATTAGACGTGCGCTTAGATGCGATCTTTTGTTGTGATGCTTTGGCTGAGCGAGTGGTGGATGTGGAGTACTTAGCGAGGACATTCTCAGATCATAACCCCTTTGATCACACTTACCTTTGGTCACCCTGCAGGGCTAATATCCTAACCTGGCACTTGGATCTCACCCTTCTGGAGGACCCAAGGTTCTTAGTGTCATTCGGAGAGGTGAGTCATAATTATTGGCAGGGGAATGCAGGAACGGTGTCCTCGCTAACGGTAGAATAGGAGGCACTCAAGATAGTGTTGTGGGGGCATTGCATCTCCAATAAATTAGGTGTACACACCCAAGTGCAAGCTGACATTGAGCAGCAAGAGTGGGTAATGAATGATTTACCCCAGACCTAAGAGAGACTGTCAAAGACAGGGTTCGGCTACTGGAGGAAAGGAGAAGTTATTTGCTTTGGTGGAATGCCTGAAGCAGTATGATTACAGGGTGTACATTGCGCAGGCCCATGCGGACAGAGATAACTCAGGGAGCATGGTGGCCTGGCTTGTCCTGGAGCAGAAGAGGGGCCACACAATACTTCAGATACAGGACCTGGACATGTTTTCACAGGTAGAGATTAATGGGGTGTTCACCTAGTATTATAGTAAATTGTATATGGTGGGTGGGCATTTGTGGAGGCGGATCTTTTGCAGTATATAGCAGATTCCTCCCCCACTGCCCTGAACCATGAATAGGGGCCGTCATTATGGTCCAGGAAGTGAGGGGCGCGATTAAAGAGTTGACTTGAGGCAAGGTTTCTAGGTTGGACGGACTCCCTATTGAGTTATATACCACTTATGCGGCAGCATTATCCTCCAAGTTGGCAGACGTCTATAATGGGGTGCTGGGTCTGCTCCCACCTTTCCTGTGTGATGCCGTGATAGTGTTCTTGCTTAAGAGAGACAAGGATTCAGGACTGGTAGACTCCTACTGTCCCCTCTCTTTGCTGAACATGGATTGCAAAATCCTGAGCAAGATTCTGGCAAACCGGATTTTTCCCACGTTGATATGCTGAAACACCCAAACCAGGTGGGGTTGCACCTACTCATGCACTATGCCCAATATTCAAAACTGATCCAAGTTTTGGACATGTTTGAGCACTTCCCGTATTACTCTCTAGTGCTGTCAGTGGACATCCAAAAGGCATTTATCCCCTCTGCTGGGATTTCCTATATGCCATCAATGTTTGGATGGGCTTTGGGCCCAAATTTGTTAAATGGACATGACTGTTATATACTGAACTGGAGGCAAGGGTCCAGATAGGGTCAGTGAGATCGAATTCCTACCCGGTCAAGCGGGCACTAGGCAGAGTTGCCTGCTCTCCCTACTACTGCTTGCTCTGGCTATGGAGCTTTTTACGCTGACTGTACAGCAGGGGAGGCATTACAGGGGGCTGCAGCAAATAATAATCTATATATCTCACTGTACGTGGATGATATGCTGTTGTATATGCATGGGGAGGAGTCAGACCCTGAGGGGGAAGGTGCGGCCCTCTCCACGTTTGGGGACATGTCAGGCCTCTCGGTCAACTGGGATAAATCTAATGCCTACCCGCTACATCTCGACACTGAGGAACAGTGGGACACTTGGGTCACACTGGCGCTGTGATGGGAGCAGACTACCATCAGATACCTGGGTGTGACGATCTATAGAACGGTAGGTCTGCATTTTGAGGGTTAATATGGCAGGGAACTATTCACACTGTGATGCTTGGTTGCATTTTTGAGTACCCTCCCCCTTTCAGTGAGTGGCCGAATAGCGGTCTTGAAGATGGTGATATTGCTGCGCTTTCTTTACGTGGTCACTGCTTTGCCAGTGGAACTCCCTGGGGGGTTCTTTCGGGAACTGGAGGAGTACTCCTGACTCTGTATTGGGGCTCATCCTGAAGGTGAGTAGCCTTATGGAAGCAGCAGCTTTCTGTAAATGAGGGGGGAATGGCCACCCCAGACTTTGAACTCTACTACTTGGCTGCACAGTTACAGTGAGTGGCCAGGTGGCACACCCATTTATGGGACACCCCAGGTCAAGGAGAACGCTGAAGCCAACACTTGCATCACTGGTACATAATGAGAATATGCTGATTAGAACAGCGAGGCACATTTGGGCCACGGCACTGCAAAGGACACACACAAGAGCCCCCAATACCTCAGAGCTCCCCTTGTTGATGGTAAAATATTTGGTCTACACCGGGGAACTGGGTGGGTCTGCACTTGTGGACCGAAGGGAATTTTACTATATTGGGTGACCTGTATACAGGGTGCAAAATCACCCCCTTACTGGAACTGAGAGAATCTTATGACCTTCTCGCTGGGCATTTTCTTCTGTATGGGACCTTGATGGGTAAGGTGCAGGCTTGGTGGGGCTCAGGGTCTGCAGAGCCTCTGGAAAATGAATGTTTTCATTACTTACTCTTCATAACAGGGAAAAAGAGGGCAGTTACCCTCCTTTATAGACATCTTTTAAAGGGAGCTCGGGCGGACCTGACTCCACTACATCAGCGATGTGTGACAGACCTCGGGCCCTTTTTCAATGATGCAGCCTAGAAAAGGACGTTGGCTTACACCCCTAAGGTATCGCACAATGCTTGGTTTAAATAGATTCAGTTTTGCTTTCTGCACAGAGCATATCTTACCCCACAGTGTATTCACGTCATGTTTCCCAGAGCATCTTCAGCATGCCCCCAATGTACCGTAGGGGATGCCGAATTCTACCACATGGTGTGGCACTGATCTGTGCTTACCCACTATTGGGACATAGTTTTACAGGTTGTCCGTGAAGCTACAGACAGATATTTTGAATGGACCCTGCAGTTGTGCCTGCTGGTTCTCCACAAACGCAGGCCTGCTTATAAGGTCACTCATAGGTTCACAGATTTGGCACTAATCCTCGCTCGTAGACAGTTGACTATGAGCTGGAAATTGTCTGAGGGCCCAGATCTGTACAGGTGTTGGAAGGAAGTGATGAAGTGGGCGAACCTCGAGAGAGAGAGGCGGTGCGGTGGTAGGAAGTTAGAGGGTTAGAAAACCAATATTGTCCACATGGGATGTGGTGTTACTAGCTAGCCCTAGATTAGAACCCAAGGGGAGGATTGTAATGGAAGAAGGATCATCCGGGGAGTGCCCGATGGCCAGGGCCACACCCCCAAGGCAGCATAATGATACAGTGACTTACTGAACTGGGGAAGTCCTCGGCCGTGGGACACTGATGGGCCTATTGAGGATGTGAATCGTGATTTGGATGTGCGGGGGCATGCATGGCCTAAAATCAGAGCTATTGGCCATATATGCCTGCTCACTGCCCGTGGTGGTAAACATAGTACCAGCTCCATGCTACACATTATTTCATTATGTCTTAGTTACAGTAGCAACCCGTGGAAGGAGTTCCGTGGGGCGGTGAAGCGGGGCGGGGGAGGGGCAGGGTGGGGGGTAGTAAACACCGGAATAGGGATGAACGGAGGTAAGTAAACAATTAAATAAATAAAACGAATTCCGTTGCGCGCGCTACATCGATGCAATTTGCGAGGCGCTATTTTGCGCGTCGTACATCTGGCCCCAAAACCCTTATTTTCCTAGACAGGATAAGAAAAATAAAAAATGCTACACAAGAAGGTGCTGGGTCTGGTTTTGCATAAACTAGCCTTAGAATTCACAAATAAATAACTGATTGCCACTCTCTTATTTAACAGCATAAGAGAAGATGCGGACGAAAATCAAGGAAGAAGATATCCTCCAAACTGCGTGAACAATAAACAATCAGATAAGAGACATTACATAATATTCAAGTTTTGTAATCCTATCATGAACCTGGAGGCTAGGATTCTTTAAACAAACTCTTTCTGTTTCTTCCCTGCAAGATCAGGAAAACTGCGCAGAGAAAGAGAGCTGTCCAGGAGAAACTGAAGAGAACAGAAACAGCCGGTGAGGGAACACGAACACAGCAGCTGCCTTGGATGACGAGCTGCAACCCGGGAGGGAAAGAGTCAAGGAATTGCTGCGAGGGCACGCCGGAGACGTCTCTACAAACTGACGCGTAGCTGAGGAGAATTTCAGGTAAGAGCGGGAGGTTACGGGACTGCGGGAGGGCTTGACGGGTATCCGTGATGGAACGCGAAGCGCGCTCCGGTCACAGACATACCCTTTTTGGCCCTAAGTGCTGCATCTGCCCGCCGACATCCGTCGGTTGGCGGGGCTGCCATGACACATGCAAAGTGCGCAATGACTGTTTGGTTCGCCCGAGAGGGCCAGCCAGTCATTGTGCACTTGGGAGGGTGCTGCCACTCCTCCCCTGCGAGCAGAGCAGCCCAACCCAGTTACGGAATGCTGCTGCAGAGGGACAAAATAAAATGATAATAACATTACGTTATTATCATTTTATTTTTCCTTTCTTGCACTGCTTCCAAGCAGTGGGGCGATGTTACTTCGCCTTAGCGGAGGAGCGCCACTGAGGATGTGCATACCACACTCAAGTTCAGTGGACGAATAAAGTGCAAAGTGAATTTTGATTCCACCTTATCAAATTAAATCTCAACACTTTTGTGGGCCTAGGAGCAGCTCAAGCTTTGCACTTTTTCTCCAAAGGCTTCCATGTGTGCTCAGCTGCAATTTCTTTGCCAGGATATAACAGACCAAAGTAAACATACCCACAGATCGAATATTTTGCAGCTGCCTGACACCCAGTCCATAGCATACTCAATTTATAGAATGCACACCTTTCCTCCTAAAAACCTATACTACTACACTGTTTCATTTTGACTTTCCAAAGTGAAATTGTCGGAAGGAGTGGGAGGTTACTTCAGTTCTACTTTGGATTTTCCTTTTTGATCTACTCCTGTCATCACAAATACCACTAGAAGTTAAAGCTCTAGAACTGTTTACACATTAAATAATTTCCAGTAGTTTTCTACCCTACTCTCAAACTTCATTTTGTATGTTTTCACAAGCTATTAACACGCTATTCCACATAGTTTTCTCAAAATTATAGGTCGCTTTCTAAATCTTTAGACTTCCAATGTGAATAACAGTTATGTTCAGTGCACAACTATAGTGCAGTGCTTAATTTGAGCCAGTGGTTTCTGGCAATTAATTGTCAACACTGGCTCTTATGACATCCCGGCGCTGCTTGTCTAATGTTGTGATGACCACAACAACAATTGTTTAATAATTTAATATACATTAAAAAAGAGTTATACCTGTCACCCAAAGCTATAAGAATAGCTTGGGTGGCTGGTATTAGTAATTTTTAATGTATATTAAAAGTCTGAATCGTCACACTTGTAGCACTGTGATGGGCAGTACTTGTATTGGTACTGTCATTGGCAGCGCTGGCAGGGGCAATGGATGGCGCAAGCTGCAACACCTTCCAGACAAGGAACCTGGCGCTTATTTTTTTACAAATTAAGCACTGCCAAAGTGCAAAGTGAGGTTTCTGCACAGTTTTTAAAGGTGAATCTCATTGCTCTGTAGGCCTAGATTAAGCCTACTTTTTTCAGTTTCTGAACTGTGTTTCCCGTGGTTTCCTCATGCATTGAGCTCCAATTTCTTTGACAGGATGCAAAAGAGAAAAGTAAAGAGTTCACCAGATGGAAGATTTTAGAGCTCCAAGACAACCAAATCAAACCCATGCTCACTTTGTATAATGTGCAGTTTCCTAACTTAAATCCTATGCTAGTCAACTCTTCAAACAGAATAACCTCTCTAAACCTATCTTGCTCTGCCTATCTACATTGAACCAGTAGAACACCACTAAAAAAAGTTGCACTTTTTGAGTCTTGTCAAAATAGCACAATATAATACCACATTACCCATATAGTGTTCACCTGCACCTCACTTGTTGGCTTATACTTGAAAAAACTATTTAATTACGTGTACAAAATTGTCTCTTTCATTCCCTCTGTTCTCTTCCCTTCTCTTTTGTTATAATTTCATTAACGTTTGCCCTTTTTCACTCATTCTATAACTTTTGCTTTATTTTCCAAATTTAATTGTCTATCTATAGTTAAACAAATCTTTATATTACAATTCTGTTAAACTGCAGAGACTGTTTCACACTCCACTAATAGTGGACACTCTCTCTATTGCACTCCAGTTTCATAGGCAACAAAGTCAGACCTAGTTACAAGCCTCGTCTCCAGTTCAAGCATTCACCAAGCATAGTGCGCTCACAAGAATGTTCTAAATATTACATCCGGCAGTACACTTGTTCTGCTAACTACGTTCTGCCAATAGCAGAAAACACTATACTCAGGACTCCCTCTTTTCCATTCACAAGTCATAACAGCCTTAGAGTGGTCTTCCCCCAAACGTTTTGCCTTCACCTTCTCATTTTGTTGAATTTGTTTTTGCTGGCTTTATGACTCTGTACACTTTACCACTGCTAACTAGTGCTAAACTGTTTGCACTCACTCCCTAAAACATGGTAAAATTGGCTTACATCTGACTGGCATGTTTAATTTACTTTTAAGTCCTGAGTAAAGTAGTATACGATATCCCATGGCCTGTTAATTAAATGCTACTAGTGGGTTTGCAGCACTTACTGTGCCACCCACTTAAGTAGCCCCTTAAACATTTCCCAGGTCTGTCATTGCAGCCTTAATGCAGTTTTAAATAGCCAATTCATTTTGGCAATATAAACCCCTTGCCAAGCCTTGAACTCCCCTTTTATTGCATATCAGCCACCCCTAAGGTAGGCCCAAGTAGTCCATATGCATGGTGCATTGTGATTAAAAGGCTGAACGTGTACTTTTAAGTTTTACTTGTCCTGTAGTCACGACTGTGAGGCCTACCTCTCCCCTAGGATAACATTGGGTTGCCATATCACATTTATTAAGTGCTAAATTTTGATTGGGAACAGGTCAGCATTTTGTGTTTGGTGTCTGAGAAGTAATTAAAAACTCTCTTGAATGGCAAATTTGGCCTCCGACCAGGCTCTGCGCCTATCCCCCAGTGGGCACCCACCACCACCCCTGTGCAGAACGCCAGTTCCACTGATTGGATTTCTGGCATTTTGGTGTCAAATAATTTGTTAAAATTACAAAAAAAATCTAAATTGGTGTGGGATTTTTCTTGTGTTGTGTTTTCACTTTATTACTGTTTGTGTTCAGCATAAATACTTTACACGTTGCCTCTAAGTTAAGCCCGATTGCTTGTGGGCCAAGCTACCAGAGGGTGAATCACAGATTAATTTTGTTACTTTTGTGGTTCAGCCTGACAGGGATTATGGCTTTTGCTTGAGCTGGGTTATCATCCTACTTAATCAACAACCCAATTTCTCACAGTCATGTTTCGTGTATGGATTGTGGGCCATTCCTTTGTCTTTATGGCTTGGACAAATGTTGAGATTTGGGACATTGACAAGATCTAGGGTTTCCCAAAATGGACATTACTTGAATTTGCCACAGAGGAATGAAATGGCACCAACTAACACCTATCTTTCCTTGTGCGCAGAGGTGGGTTGGACAGGCCCTGCGGCCAACCAACCACAGGCCACCAACCCTCCGCTTTGAGTGGCCTACTGCTGTGCACAGCAGTGGGATGGTTGCAGGGCCTGGCCTCTGACCAAGCAATGCGCCCACCCTCTATGGGCATCCAACACTATTGTGCACAGCTATTGGCCATGTGCAGCAGGGAGTTGGCTGCAAGGCCTGGCCTCAATCAGGCCCTGCACCCTCCCCCACAGGTGGCCTTTGGCTTCATACAGTGGATGGTATGTGCAGTGCGGTTTGGTCGTAAGACCTGGCATGCACCGAACACCTATGGCAGCCACACTCCCACTGCACACAGCCATAGGCCATGCATAGCAGGTGCTAGCTGAAGGGCCCTCCGTTCCCAAGCTCTTACTGCATGTGGACAATTCCCCCATAGACAACCTATTCACTGCTGCATACAGCCTTTTCCCATGCGCAGTCAGTGGCTGGCCAGAGGGCCTGACTGCTGGACAGGTCTTGCGACCAAACCCACATGGACAGCCAAATCCACTATGCACAGCCTAGTTTTTTTAATTATGGTGCGGGACCAACCTTTCAGATATACGTAAGTTTTTAAACCCCTTCATGACTACCACAAA